>JABUQX010037851.1:0-10000 GCA_015478945.1 Trachelipus rathkii
AGAGAGAAATTACAAGGGAGAAGTGACGGAGTGAGAGTACTATAAAATAATATATATAGCTATCACATATAAGAAAAGTATATAAAATATAAGGGTGAGAGGAAATAAAGAGATAAAGGGGATAGAGGGATAGAAGGGAGAATATTAGATTATCAACGGACATTTTGATCGTTTTCAAAGAGTAGAAATCCGTTATTGAGTGATTATAATGTTTGAAGAAAGTGTATCTATAATCATATATTATATAATATTATATATATATTGATTCAGCCGGAATAGGTGAGTAGTATACAGGAGTTTGAAAAATTTAAATGACTCTAAGATATACCTTTTCCACCTACATACTAATTCTCCTCCTTTTCCGGAAAACGCTCAATAATATAATTCTTCTCTTAATTTCATTAATGCCTGTGGAAAATATTTTCTGATAGATAACGTCCTCAAATGTAAAAATTAATAAAAATAATAAGCAATATAATAGATATATATATTAAAATAAATTAAAAATAAATAAATTATAAATTAATATAACTAGTCAGCCAACTTATTGATCTAACTTGTTTTTTCACTTTTGGTTTTATGATATTCAATATGACTTAAACTTAACTTCTATAAAATTTACTGGATTTTAATCTTATATGATTTTTAATTCATGTTTCCATATACCGTTTTAGATTGTGAGTTCTCCGTGATAACTATGTTACTAAATGTTCAATCCATTCTCCAGTAATGCCTGATATCATGTATTATGTACATGCATATGTATTGGTATGCTTGGTCCATTTCTTCTTTTATTATCGTATGTTTCCAGTGCTACGAAGATCTATCCAATTTACTCATCTTTCTACAATCTCACACCAATAGCATCTATCTCTCTGCGGATGGCAATACCAGTTTTCTGGAATCCTGGTATATTACATAGGATGTAAAAAAAAAAAAAAAAACTACAAAAATTATTGCTGTCAATGAATTCTAGTCAATACTGATTAATCTCTACTCGTCCTATTTCTCTGCATGACTTTTTATTGGTTTCTCGTTATAATAAACTCTCTCTCTCTCTCTCATTAAATTTCTCTGCTTCTCTATTTTCTATTACCTCCTCGTAACTTCCCACCTCCTACGGTATATCTCCGGCGTAACCCGATTGGCCCAGGAGTCGGTCTCTCCCCCAGCCTCGGGGGAATATCACCGGGGTAGGATATCTTCCCCCCTCCGGGGAGGGCGTTCCTGCGGAACCCCAGCTCTTTTCGGTATTCTTGGGTGTTCGCGGTGCGGGGTTTCCCTCCGTCCCCTCCCCTACGGGTATGGATAATCGTCTCCCTTCACGTTCTCGTTGCGGCTTCGTCTAGCCCAATTCAAGCTTGGACAATAGTATACTCTATAATTTAATGAAAGTTATTATTTTAACGAGAATCCCCATCTAAATAGCGTCTCTAAATAGGCCTTTCCAATCATTCATTACTATATTATTAACTAATTTTTCTTTTTCTAATTTTTTTACCATTTCTTATGTGAGATTTTACCAAGGATCCAAAATGTATTCCTTTCGCTTATGCTCATCTGTTAAATGTTTTCTTGATATATATATATTAATAATTAATATTACAATATATATATATATATATAACTATATTACTTCTGTATATATATATTAATACATAAATATGATATATATTTTTTTTTTTTTTTTTTTTTTTTTTTTTTTTTTTTTTTTTTTTTTTTTTTTTTTTTTTATAGAAACCCATTTTCCGCACTATAATTGGACCAGCATTCCACCAATATTCCTTTTAACTGTAGCATTAATAGTTTTTAAGATCCATATGACGGACACCTCCTATATGGCCATGATATATATATATTATATAATATAGTACTATAATCTTACTATCTACTCCTCTCTATTACTTCTCTTATCATATGATATGCTAGATAAGTATATAATTATACTAACTTACACTTAATATAATATATAAGTGCTTGAGAAGAACTGATAGAGAACTGTAAGCGATTGGTGACTATAATATAATATAGTATGAGTATCCGGTATATTATATAGAATATTCTATATAAATATATAATCAACTATATTATATATAATATGATTTGGAACACAAGATAGGAATGTACTATTGTCCAACACTATTATTTTCCAGTACATAATATAATTATTCTTAACTAGAATATTCCTATTAATATTACTGCAAACGAATAATATACGTCATATTTGAATATATATGGATGAAAGGTATAAATTTTATATATCCTTAATATTATATAAAATCATAACTTGTGTAGTCACAATATAAGAGCGTAATAATGTTCAGTCGATGAAGGCAGAAAGGTTGGGGCATTACGGCTCGCCGAAAAGTGTTAAATCCATTTATCAAAAGTTATAAAAGAGTTAAATTACATATGAAATTTCAAATTAAATATAAATTACAATAAAATAAGATGATTGATAAATGAAGTATTTATTTAATAAAGTTCATAACCGACAGCCCATTACATTAACAAAATTTATTGGAACAGGCAAATGTGAGATGAAATTAAAGAGGAGTAGGAACTTCAAGTTAGATATTTTACTCTGTTTAATAGTGTTAATTTTGTAATAATAAAAAAATTGTAAATAAAGTGACCAAAAAATCCAGCTAATCTATTTTGTTTATATGAGTTATATAATTTGCGTATTGCAGGTTATGAATAAAACGACGAATCATATAATCAAGATTGAACAGACCCAATTGATTTGGTTACCGAATGCACAAACAAATCGTTGCATAGCGGTAGCTTACCACAACAGCTAACCAAAGGGAATTGCCGTTAATTAAGATACTGATTTTAAGTTAATTAGTCCCTATGTAAGCCTGGTGCGAGAGAATATTTTAAAAAATTAGGCATATATTTTTAAGCAATGGGCAGAAGCATCTCAATGGGTTCAGGTATAACCGCAATGAATACTAAAAAAGTCATTATTATCGTGTAACCCCCTATTCATAACCGAGATTTGGCTGTAGCATGTTTTATAAATAACAGCATTTTCAAGTAAATTACCATATACGATTCAGCGGTCGTTTGATTTTAATTCGCTATAATCATTGTTTAATATAATAAAAAAGACCGCTTTTCTAATATCATTTTTAACTACTTTGTTTAGAATAAGTGAGAGTGTGTGCTCTTATAAAAGTGGCCATATATCCTTACATCACCCTTTAAGCATTTGCATTCCTATTCAAGTTATTGGATTTAAGCTAATGATTTATTATAACTAAAAAGTCCCATTTACCCAAGGCACTATTCAAGATTGCCTGTAGCGTGATTTTAAAAAGCCATTCAAACTATTCAAGATTGGTTGTAGCATGATTTTAAAGGTAAGTCATTCAAACGTATTTCAATGATTAGGCTGTACGCTCTGATTTTGAAAAAAGTCTGTCCCTCACTATTTCAAACGTAATTCCCCAATGTCGATTGTGTGTAGCGATTGATTTTCAAAATGCATTCAAGACTATTTAGCCCCATAGTGAGAGGTTGCAAGATAACTTTGAAATATGCATTTTGAACAGTAGAAGATCAAGTGTGTGTCATGTCTAACTTATTTTTTAAATAAATAGGCTGGCCATAATTTCACAACACTTTAAATTCAAGACTTTTGGTGTGTATAGCATGATTTTTAATTAAAAAGCCATTCAAACTATTCAAGATTGCCTGTAGCATGATTTTAAAAAGCCATTCAAACTATTCAAGATTGGCTGTAGCATGATTTTAAACAGCGATTCAAACTATTCAAGATTGGTTGTAGTATGAATTTTAAAAAGCCAGTCAAACTTTTCAAGATTGGATGTAGCATGATTTTAAAAAGTTAAGCCATATTCAAAACGCTACATTCTAAACGACTTGGACTAGTAGCATGATTTTAAAAAGCCAGCCAAACTATTCAAGATTGGCTGTGGTATGATTTTAAAAAACCATTCAAACTATATTCAAAAAATTGCGCTAGTAGACTATGTTTTTTATAAGAAAAGCCTCTTCAACATTGCAATGATTGTGTAGCTTGATTTTAAAAGTTCCATTATCAAAATACTGATTACAATTTCGATATGGGTATGTAAGCATATATTTTATAATAAAAAAGAAGATTCAAATCTATTCAAGGAGTTTATTGAGACTAATGATTTTATAAGAAAAAGCCAGTTACAAGTTCATCTTATTCAACGTTGTGTAACGGCGAGATATGTGAAATTGTTAGAAAAAGAAACGTATTCACACTTAAACTAGAGAGTTGTCACGAATTTAAGATTCTAATGCATCCTAGCATACTGGAAGGCATTAGTAATATATTATATACAAATGAACAATCAAACATATTCAATATACAGAATTATCGGAATTAGGAGTTATGAATTTTATAATAAAAAGTATATATAGACCTATTATATCAAATACACTATTTACAATGAATTGGCTGAGTAGCAATTAAATTTATTAATAAGTGATATATAAGGTAAATACTACTCACTAAATTATATAGCAGATTAATAGTACAAAATCATAACTATATTACAATGAAAAATTTGGTCTGTAGCGATGAATTTTTAAAAGAAAGCCATTCAAAGACTTAATTTAATTCAAGGATTGAGAGTTTAGTAAGCAATGATTTTATAAAAAAGACCAATCTCCAGCATACTCCTTTCAAAGTATTTCAGGAGTCTGAATTAAAGTCTGATTAATATAAAATAAAAAGCCATTTAAATAATACTATATCAAATATGATTGGCTGTAGCTCGAATGTTTAAAGATACAACGGTTCAATATACTGTAATTCAGCATGAGATTGGTATTTTAATAATTATATTAGTAAAATTACTTTCTCTTTCAATTTTATTTGTTATAAGGTAATGATATTTTAATAAAAAAGCCATTCTAAAATAACTATTATCCAATATCATGATGGCGTTTTCACATATAAAGTAATTAAATAGTTTTATAAAAAAAAAATATCAGTCACTAATCCATCATTAATATATATATATTATATCATTATATATATATAATGAGGAATGATACCCGCTGAAGCTACACAGCACTTGGAGGAGGAGGCTGTGGTAGATATTTCTTCCACCACAATCTACCAAATCGATTTCAAACTCTTCTCACGCCACATTATGGGCTGTAGCACGAATTTTAACAACACAGTCATGTCTCCAATTGCCAGTTAAACAACTCAAATTCAACAATATTCGCAGTCTGATTGCTGTAGAAAAATCTCTTATATTAAAGATCTTTGATTCTTAAGGAAAAATTACTTTTAATTAAACTGCGTGAATCATTCTCAAAAAATATTATTACACTATATACTTTAACACATGAATGTTTTACCGATTCGTTATTGCACGTAAGAAAGACACTCTTGTAGTCACTTGCCTGAATAACACACGCGAAAGTACGTCGCCCTTGTTAATTTTTCCTTTATTTTAAAAATGTATTGTGATGCACATCTATGCGATGTTAGAGAGTCGTCCCATTAGGAACGTGACGGTTTCGGCTCGCCTAGATGACCAGCTGTGTCTGTACGAGACTTCTAGCAATTGTTATTATAGAAACAAAGAAAACTTACCAATAATTCACAGTTAATTCAAATATTTTATTCCCACTGTTATAAATTTTGGAAGAATAAGAGAATTGATGGTTTAAAACATTTAGCCAATTTAATTTTTAAAGTTTTAACGATATTTATTATGCGGCAGAATCTGTGGCTGAATGGTAAAGGATAATTAATGTCAAAGACTTTGAGATAATTGTGAATACATTTGTGAACGTGTGATATCTATATTACATGGGACACGCGAGACACGATTACTCTTCTTAATGAGTTGAGTCTGATAGGACGCCAGGAGAGAAGCAAGATAGAGGACGACGACGTAAAAACGTATTCAGTCACGCGATTATAGACGAGTGTGATACCATTGCGGTGATATTACCGATTTAAAAAAAGTATCATAATCGATATTCGATGATAATAGGACAATAAAGATTGTTAAAAAAGTACTTGATACTACTATGGATGAATGCAGTAAAAAATTAAAGACTTTTGCTCCATACTTCCTGAAAAACACGAAGCTTTGCTGTGCATTGGATTTCTGTTTCTTAAAACTCGCCAAGGTCACTACTCCTTAAAAGGATGTAACATAAAAGCATGAAGTATCGAAAACATTTTCGAGTGACGCCTTACGCGTGAACAACCTGATGTAACGTTTTAGCTAAAACTCCATTAGAGACGAAGTTGCTTTTCTTTAATCATGGTTTATCTTTATTTTTGTTATATATTTTTTTTTTTTATAAGGGGATCGACGCCGAGCGACGCGTGGAAAACAGGGGGGAACGGAATTCCCATCTCCCACATCTCTGAGGCGCACGAGAGACGTGACTCTTTCATCTTTGCGATTTAATTTTTAAAATATTTTTTCCTTTAGTTAAAAAAAAAAACATTATTTGGTAACTCTTGCTCTCCTATTGCTTTGAAATAATGAAAAAATACGAAAAAAAAAATTCGACTTACAATCTCGATTCGTCGTTTCGATATCGATATTATCGGCTTAACACCTGTTAAAGAACAGTTCCCGCCACAGATTAACAATAGTGCTAACATATTTTTTTGTGCTGTAAGATGTTGTAGCTTAGTTAAACATCTTCTCACTGAAAATGTTACAAGATGAAGAGATGAAGACGGAGTATAACGACATTTCTTGCAAAGTCTGAAATACGATTGTCTTATAGTATAGTTAATACTTATAGTTGCTTTTGGTTATATTGCTAAATTATAAGGAATGTTTGTCTAGCAGCATTTATAGTGAAAAGGCAAGTTATTTTGTTATATATAAATTTTTATAACAATAATTTGAAAGTTGGGATAACATACTAGAAGACTTCATCCGACCGGGCAGCAAAAGTTATATAGGTCGGAACAATTTTCCACCCTCTGCGGGGCTAAATGTTTACGAAACGGGAAGTTTGCAACAATAATATATATTAATCATACTTTGTATATATACCCATAATATATATATTTTCATACATATTATATTTATAAATATAGTCTTATTATATTAATATTATATATACCTTTATTTTTTTTTTCCTTTTTCGGGTAAAAAAGTCTTGAAAATTATATCACCATATTGAAAAAACAAAATAATATATTTATATTAAAAATAATATATATTTATATATATATAATATATATATAATATTACTTAATATATATAATATATATTATATATATATACTATATAATTATTCTTTAATTATAAAGCATTTTTTTTATTCTATTAGAGTTCAGGTGTGTATACTAAGAACATATAGGATCTGTGAATGGGAAGATAAACAACAATCGAATCACAAATTGATCTCGATAACGAGCTTAAAAATATTTATTTTTAATTCTAATAGTTATTATAACTGTTCTTTAATATGTTACAGATCTCTAACCTGCAAATTAGCCATGCACAAGCTCTCTGATTGAAGCCCCCTTGAAAGCTGCAAGTAGTTCCTCAGGAGGGCAAAGTTGCAAATATCAATGCCCCTAAAAATTTTTTTTTTTTTTTATTTTTTTTTTTTTTTTTTGGAGAAATTTATTTTTTCTATTTTATAAACCTTATTTGACATTTCTCGAAGCCGAGTACCCGACTCAACTCTGACGTGGGGCCGAAAAACAACCCGCGTATCTTTCTAATCTCAAATTTTCTAATTAAATCGTTCTTATTTTTTAATGATTCCCGTGGTATTCGTTGTCTTTCGGTGCGTTCGTTTGTCCGTTTTAAAAAAAAAAAAAAAAAATAAACTTTGCAGACTTTCCATGCATACTCTCGGCGGGAGTAGCCGGCATCTTTGATTTTCATCAAAAAAAAACCAGTAATTTATTCAAAATTTTTTTAAACAATTTAATATTTTTAAGACATAAATTAAAAAGCTTGTTTATATTTCATCTGCAATTGTCCGGAGTAAAATGGTCCTCCTGATTTAATAAAGATGATTTATTTGTCGTATACCCTAGTTAAGTTTTTAGCTTACTGCCTGGCTTTTGGGATGCTGACCTAATATATATAATAAGTTATATATATATATATTATATAATATATATATCAATATATATTATATAAAACTATATTTATAATAATATATCTATATATATATATATATATATATATTATTATACGTATATATTCGCTTAAAAAAAATTTTGGGTAGATAATATTTCAACATGTTCACGCTCGGAGCTTAGAGCCCTCGAGTAAAATTCGGTGCAGTGAGTCGTGAGTCGCCAAAACACATATATATAATTATATACTATAATATATATATATAATATATACTTTATAAAGTATATATATTATAAACAATATATATATAAATATATAATATACTGAATATAATTACTACATATATATATATATATAAAAGGATTATAAAATATAACTATAAATATTAATTATTAATATTAATAAATATAATAATAATTATATTTATATATAATATAATCTCAGGCAAAGCTTGTACTGTTTGTTGTTTATATTACAAACAATACGTGGTACCAGGCACAAACTGCTTCGATCAGGTCTGTCTTAATTATCTTCCACTTGTCTAATTCTTAAGCAAAGAGTTACTAGGGATGCCGAAAGAGTATGCGATAATATATCGATATTTTCTTTCCATACTGTCGAAAAATATAAATGATATTTTCTAGGCCGATATATCTCTTTCGATTTTTTTTTCAATATGGAATTATAGATATTTATATTTATGTTCAATAAATTTAGCAGTTTTTTTTTATCTCTATTATCTATATAATATTTATTCAAAATAAGAAATTTTTTTTAAACTAATGAATGCCCAAGGGTAGACGGCCCCGATAGCAGGAGTCGGGGTCTCTTGGCCTTCCGGGGAATAAAAGGGTAGGTGTATTTACCAATTTTCAAATGCGCCTTAATCGTAAATGTGGGATGATGTGACCTTTTTCTACATGACTCATACATAGGTAGGGAGGGAGGTTAGAGAGAGTATTTATGAAATCTGCATAGCGTTTATAGGGAGGGAGGCTAGAGAGAGTATTTATGAAATCTGCATAGCGTTTATAGGGAGGGAGGCTAGAGAGTATTTATGAAATCTGCATAGCGTTTATAGGGAGGGAGGCTAGAGAGAGTATTTATGAAATCTGCATAGCGTTTATAGGGAGGGATGCTAGAGAGAGTATTTATGAAATCTGCATAGCGTTTATAGGGAGGGATGCTAGAGAGAGTATTTTATTGATCTGCAATGCGTTTATAGGGAAAGGAGGTAGAGAGTATTTAAGATTGTGGGGGGCATAGTCGTTTTAATAGGGAGAGGCTAGTAAGAGTTTTTTTTATGAAATCTTCTGCAATGAGCGCTACTCTTTATAGGAAAAGGGGATGTAGGAGAGAGTATTTATGAAAATCTGGCATGGCGTTTATGGGAGGGATGCTAGAAGAGAGTATTTATGAAATATCTGGTGGCATAGGCGGTTATAACGGGAGGGGGACGCTAGAAGTTATTGTATGAAACGATTCTGACTTTCCTGCTGCGTTTATGAAGGGAGGGTTGCTGCCGGGCCTCCTTCCGAAATCGCTAGAAGAGAGTAATTTATATGAATTCTGAGTAGCGTTTTAAGGGAGGGAGCTAAGAGAGTGAGTTTAATGGAAATCTGCAATGGTCGGTTTTGCGCTGTTTTGCTAATTAGGGAGGAAGCTAGAGAGTATTAAATAATTTGGTCTGGGCATAGCTGTTTATATAGGGAGGGAGGATCTAGAGAGGAGTAATTTATAATCTGCATAGGTTTTTTATAGGGAGGATGGGCTAGAGAGAGTACTATTTATAATCATGTTTGCTGGGTTTGGGATTCTTGGCTGTCCTGCGTTAATTAGGAGGAGAGGAGGGGGAGGGCTATGGAGTATTTATGTCTGGCAGCGTTTTATAGGGGAGGGGACGCTAG
>JABUQX010037852.1:0-15000 GCA_015478945.1 Trachelipus rathkii
GAGCTTTAGAAAAATTAAATTATACCCCAGTGTAACTATTCGCAATTCAAATTTTTTTATTTAAGTGGTGGGAGGGGGTGTAGAGCTTTCTAAACAATCTAAATAAGGTGTACGTTATGTATTATGATTCTGTCACTGATGAATAAAAACGAGGATAGGAAGCAGAGAAAATGGGGTCCATAATGACCCCCTCAACTATTACCATATTCGGGATATCTTAAATTGCGATTTACTGGTGGCTTTGACTCACAATAAAAAAGGGTGATGTATAACTCCACCCCTTTATTGAAGTATCTTTGTATTAAAGGGATAAATTGCAATTAGCAATGTACTAATCGAAAATTTACATTGACTAAAGACTCGGCTCTTTGGAAGCTTTCACCTCGATATTTACCAAGGTATATATAGGAAGAACTTCAAGTGGTCAGAGATCACGAAAGAATAATGAGAAAAAGAAGAGTACTTAACACTACTCATAATCCTCCTCTTATATGAAAGTTTTGGACTTGACTCCCAAGTTAGTAAAGTTTTAGTTTATAGTTATTTGACATTTCCATTGTAAAGTAAGTTTTTTAAAAAATTATAATAGGTAACGAAAGATTCATATAATTATGTCAAAAGAAAAATCTAGAAAAAGCATTTGTTTTCCTATTTAACGCTATAAATATTGAGATCGAGAAATGTGTTATTTACTATAATATATAATATATACACAATAAATATAATAAATAATAAGATCTATAAGAGCGAAGCTTAAGTTGTAGAGTAAAAATTCACTTTGTAGTTTCATTATATTAGGTTATTATTTTTATATATCTTAGTCGGGGTTAATTATTATATAATAATAGTTAATAGTAATTTATATACATAAAGTATTTATATTACTAAATTTATATTAATTTTAATTTTAGCAACTTGAAATCTCCATTTCAGTAATGTAACTTTAGCAACTTGATATCTCCTCTTTAATAAAATGACTTTATTAACTTTAGTTCTTTAAATATAAAGTATAATGGTGGCGATTAATATATACATTCCGATTTAAAAAGTGTCATTGTCCATAAATTTTTAAGTTTATTTTTTTATAATACATTTATTATATTAAATATTGTTTAAATATAAAATATTTTTAAGTTTTAATTTATTTTTATTTTATATTAATTATTTAATTATTTTACCATTATATTTTATTTTATTATTTTAATGTTAAAAAGTATATTTAGCCCCGTGATCCCAAATTTTTTATAAAACATCATATTTTAAAAGAGTTTGAATAAAATTTAATTACTAGTTATATATAAATTACTCACTCTATTCATTATGGTAAAGTAACATTAATTATTAGAGTCTTTAATTAGTGTGCTAATACTAAACTAGTATATTTCCCTATTTATATCTTATACTAATATATAAGAAGGTATGAAATGGAGCTATAATATTACCTTCACTAAAATTTTAATTTCTTCAAAGTTTTGACTTTTGGTGATTATTTCACGATAATTTTACCAATTCCGATATATATATAAATAATAAATTATATGTGTCATGATGATAATATTACAACAAAGTTAAAATAATTGAAATAACAACATATAACTCAAAAGTAGCAGTTTCTTTAATCTTAGTTTATACAAGTTCAGAGACTATAATATACTATATAATAAAGTGATGAAAAGTTTATTAAATTCCTCATTGAATTTCAAGAGACAATATATATTATTATCATAATATACAGACCAAAAGTTGCTTTCACGAATCAAACAACACAAACTATCTCAACCAATTATATATCAAATCAATTGCTATATTCCGTAAATTATATAATAAACCCTTGGTAAAGCGTAGAGTCACGTATTCCATCATAGTAACCTATAGAATATTATCTTGTATGAATAATCTCTCGCCATGCTCCTCATGAGTATACGCTCCCATGTTTATCCTTAAATATTTTAGTCAAGAAATAGTAGCATTATACATAATAGAATATGGACTTATTAGAGGAAAATCCCATACTGCAATCCACATTTTAGCCTCAGTTAGTTCCTTACCAAAGGTCTAACAACAAGCTCTCATAGCTTCGTGACTTTGAGTTGAGATTTCACCAAGAGATAGCCACGGAACCCTGCAAACAAAGTTATTTTTCAAAGCTGTCACTATTTTTTGTCCTAGTCTATGAACTTAACTTCAGGGAAAATACCTATGCACTTTCTTTGATATCTTTTTATTTGTGGTCCGACGAAGTACATACCAGCTTTGACGCTTGCTCATAACAGCTTATAGTAGGTAATAAACTTTATGAGCAGGTATGATATTAAGACCTTCCTATTATCCTAGAGCTGTGATAAAGCTATTTCATGAGGCTTAATTTTATTTGTAGTGGAGGGAAACAATATTTCCTGGGGGTCCAACAGAGGCTCCCATTTGCCATTGTTCCTCCCTACACAGAACTCAGTCCGCTGTGGTCAAACCCGCCTTTGGTAGTGTTCTGCCGGAGGCCTTACTGGTTCCAGAGACAAATTATAAAACAATAAAACATTGTAAAGTCGCCTTGGAGACCCATCTGGAAGACCATCATTTTGAAATCTCCGATAACTCTTCACAATTGTGTTCTTCATATTTCAAGGCACTTAACAATACTTTACATGCTTGCTTGATTTTTTTCACCTAATGTGGTATAACTCTGCATTCTCATCTGTATGTGAAGCTCATAGGGAGAGAGAAATTCATTTACCTTTTCCCAGTTATAAATGTAGCACTAACCTTTGAGTAAGTACTCTTCGATGATAGTATATCTAATCAATAAATGAAACGAGGTGGTGATCTACATTTTCGCGTTGGAGTTATAATATATATATATATATATATATATATAAATATATATATTATATTATATATACTATATAATATATATATAATATATAAATATATATATACTTTGATATCATAGGAATTAATTTATGTATTTTGATAATTAGTTTGATTCCTGAATATATATATATATTATATACTAAGAGGCATATATATCCAAGTGTCCTCATATATATCAAACTAACCTGTTTTACATTATCTACGGCAAAAGCAAAGCCCCATCTCGTATCACTGTTAGAAAAAGAGTTAGAAAAATGAGAAGTGGAGAAGTTTATTCTCTGAATTAGCGATCTTTTCACATAGTATATATACTTCCATGCAAACAAATTCCACTGTATATTGAGACTTGTACGACAAAAGTCTTCGGCATTGGACTTTGTGGATACCAAGATCTTCTGATCAAGTCGTTGATTGAGTTTCTGTGATGAGAAATATGAGTTTCTGCCTATAAGCTACTACTTAAGTAATATATTCAGTAGTAATCATAACACTGAGAACATTAATCATCGATCACTTCTGATTTGCTGAGCATTTATTTATATTATTCATGAAGATTAGTGACCTAGTCTTCCCATTTGGATGGAAATTAGGGTACAGGGTATAATCTTCACAGGAGATGTGGCAAACTTTAAAGGTAATGGATCAGGAAGGTATCCTGGGATGATAAATTGAAGCAGGCGAGCTGAGTTTTTTGACACTAAACTATTTTTGGAATGAATATCTACTTAGCTTTGACTCGGGGGATGCACCTTGGTAACAACCGCTGAAAAGGTGGGGGCCTTAATCACCAAGAAACGTTGAAAGAATGAGCAGGTTCATTCCATCTTCAAAACTAAATCTTTCTATCATATTCCGACAAAAAATCACCACAATTAGGTTCAAAAGATGGGAGAATGAACCTTTGTTCTCTCTAAAATCAATTAGAAAAAATATATTATAGCGCGCCTCAGCCATTAACGTATTGTTTAGGAGAGAAGATCTAATTTAGAGCGATAATCGGGCATGTAGAAATAAACTCTCGTGATTATTGCGTATCTATACTGACTCTTACTTAAATTTTCATTCTGCTCGAATCAATAGATTGGTAAGGTAGAATACTTAATATAATTCGACATAGGATACTGAGCTAAGCGCGCTTTATACCACTAAATGTATATAAAAGTGCCGATAACCTAGCTTGGTTCTCCTACTGATAAAATATATTTTACTGGCCCCTAATTAGCCAATAATAACATCTCTTAACAATCATTTTGTAAATCTGACCTTTATCATTTCCTACTTATATTATTTACGACTTATCTAACGGTTATGCGATGTATAGGCAAACACACATCTCATGCTATGAGAGAAAGGAGCACCTAATAATACTCTTCGGCCATCCATCTATATCATTTTTCATTGAATTCTATTAATTAGTTATTAGGAATCCATATATCTGTGACCCGAAGATTTATCGGTCGAGAGCATTCGACTTGCTACCCTCCTCTGACAACTCATCATATCAAGTTTTCCATGTATTATATATACACTGTGATTATACACATACATGATATCTAGTGAGCATTAGGGATAATCTATATAGAGATCTTATGAGAAACTAGCCAGGATAAATAGGCTAGTATGGGCCCTGAGGATTGAGTACATTTCTATCTTATACTACTCCATGTTATTTATGGTAATAGGAGTTATGCATTCTATGAGTAAGCTGTGAGCCTGAATATTATCTCGAGTAGGTTTTGAACTTCACCTCTCATTAATGTTTATTTATATATAAATAATTTATTGCTAGTGTTAGAAGCACGCATATGTCCAACGGATCCCGAAAAAAGGTTAAAAAGCCGCCTTCTTAGAGATCCTTTTGCTACTTAAACTATCACTGTTATCTATCACTATTTAAAATGTTTATCACTTGTAATTTATTTATATTTGTTTAATCTTCTTAACTCTCAATTCCTGGATCATACTTCGGAGCCTACTTTTGATTCTCTTATATATACGACCTTGATTCTCATTCTACAGGAATATCCATTAAAATATCATATTAATGGCTTTTATATTACGTTCGAGCTCTATCGAGGTCAACTGGGGACATACTTTTACTTAATTTAGTCATTGTTTCTGATATAGTCTTATAAGCCCTATTATATTAGGGACATAGGGTGAGTCTTTATATATGAGCGTATTATGTTAAGGCTGACTTGGCTAATATCAAAAGACTATTTGACGCGGTTTTTGTGCACGCGTCCACTGTTCTCTAAGCTCCCTTACCTGAATTGGGTTCTCCTTCATCTTTTTGCTTACTTATTAGTCTAGTTTTCTCTATATATCTACGAATCGCTCCATATCAGCTCTCGTTAATGGAGCGACTTCAGGTTGATGGAGCGACATCTTACTCCTTTCCTGTTAAATTGTTAAAGTAGCTAATAACCGCAAAGGGTGGTCATGTTTAACTATCCACTAGAAGTCAACCGAGAAAAAAGAGAGGTTCATTTTAGACCTCCTCACTCCTTTCACTATACGACGAATTATTTATCAATCTGTCACAGTTACATAACACTTGTAATTTCATTCTAGAAACTCTGCTCTAAAAAATAAGACACTCTATGCCGATGAACAACTCAACTCTCATCTCTATCATTATTTATTCTATTCTTATTATACTATTATACTATTATTTCAATTAATTTCTATTATTCATTCATTCTTTATTATTATTAATTCTTTATTATTTAGATTCTCTTTATTCTTTAGTTAGTATTTGACTCATCGTATATAACTCGTTGTGGATTGTCTTTATCTATCAGGTTGATACATTTTCAAACTTACATATTGATATACATCTATTAATAATACTTGATTTTTTTGTAAAGAAATCGTGAGGTTGTTATACTGGATGGGAAAATTATATATAATAATACATACATATCACACAAGTAATGAATTGGAGGATTCAATCCAATATAATGAGACAAAAAAAACCAATAATATAATAAAATAATAATTGTATAATAAGATAATTAAATCAATATAAAATCATAATAATCAATAATCCAATAATAATAAGGTAAATCCAAGCCATCGATAATATTATTTAATTTATAATCTTAACCACTCATGAATAATAATAATAATACATCATATTAAAATATAACATACACATAATAATAATAATATAATAAATTAATAATAAAATAATAATATAATAATAATATATAAATAATAATAATAATAATAATAATAATAATAATAATAATGATGGTAGATAATAATATATATAATAATAATAATAATATAATAATAATAATATAATCATAATAATAAATAAAATAATAATAATAAAATAATCAAATACATAATAATAATTAATCCAGAATACAATAACTAATAATAAATCATAAATAAATAATAATTATATATTTTTCCAATTTTTATAATGAATAATAATAATAATAATAATAGATAAATATAATAATAGATATAGTTTCCTCCCCTTTTAAAGTTAAGTTTGGGATTATATATGATAGTATATGTATATATATATATATATTTATATGATAGTAATATAGATATTATACTAACGTCTCTCCTTGTTAGAATTAATAATAATATAGCATTCTTGAATCATATAAATTACAAAAAATTGTCTTGGAAATCATCAATATTTCACAATGGTGGCTAAGGTGAACCTACTCTAAAAAGAAGACGTAGAGAGTATGAGAATATCTCTATATCATCTATAGCTTAATAATTGATTTAGCACTATATTAGTATATTATTATTTATTTTTATCATTACTGTCATTATTATTAATATTAATTCAATATATACTATCAATTGATTTATATATAATAAGGAGTGTCGCCTTAATTTCCGCCCTTTTATGGAAGTACTGTTCTCACATATATGGGGGCTCCGGCTGTCCACCCACGTATTGGATAGGGTTGAGTCTAAAGCTAAAGATATAAACTGTTCCCGTAAGTTAATTTTTTGATTATTAAAACTTTCAAACTCACTACTATAGAACCTAACATTATCTTGCAACAGAGAGTAACGATTGGAAATACGTTATGGCATGAGCATCACTATCTCTTTTCTAATTAGATAAGTCTACAATTAAATTATAGCACGCAGACCTTGGCTCGGCGATTGGAGTTGACCTCAGCTAATAATTAATTTATTAATTTTTAGTTACTCACTACGAAGGAATCCCTCTCTAACCTTCCCTACGTACGGACACACTTGTAGACACAAGTATAGAGTTGACACACTTGCTCTAATAGTAGTTATCAATCATTGATATTATAATGCGTGAGTAATTAGAGAACTTCCCAGACCTTTGATTGTTGTGGTGCCTTTCTTTCTTATTCCAAGCTTTTTGTTCTGTGGAACTTCCTTTGGCGCTGCAAGATTTACAAGCTTATAAATTATATAAGTGCTTGCATATACTATTTAAAATCCACACTATCTGACCATTCATCATGAGAGATTTTGAGCTTTAGCCTGGGGATTTATATATGTAAGGTATTTTTACAATGTTTTATATTATCACCTAGAGACCCACTTCCTGAAAATGAGGTGCTCGAGAATCCACGAAATTGAGTATGGTGATGAAACAATCACTGTAATATATAAATAATTAAAAATAATAATAATAATAATATAAATATAATTTATATTAAATTTAATAATAATATATATATATATTAAAATATAATATAATAAATATAAATAATAAAGTAATGAGAAGAAGAAGTAAGAAGGAAGAAAGAAGAGAATATGTGGAGAATGAATAGAAGAGTATAAGAAGAAAAAGTAAAGGAAATTGAAGAATAAGTAAAAAAAAATGAAAGTAAATAAGTAAATATTAAATGAAAGAAAGTAAGTAAAGAAATGAGAAAGGAAAGATAAATAAGAAGAAGATAAAGAAGAGAAAAGAAGAAAAAGAAGATAAGTAGAAAATAAAGAAGAATAAATAAGAATAGAAGATAAATGAAAGAAGAAGTAGAAAAAGTATATGAAGTAAGAAGAAAGAAGAAGAGAATGAAAAGAAAAGTAAGATAAATAAATATATAATATAATATAATAATAATAATTATAATATAATATAATTATAATATATATAATAATATAATAATTAAATTATATGAATTATATATATAATAGACATAATAAGATTAAAAGAATTAAGATATTGGGATACTCGTTGGCACGACTTTGAAGCAATGAATATGATATTATTATATATTTAATATAATTTAATATATTTAATTATTGAATTATTATTATTTAATATTAGTACACGTTCATTAGTAGCTCTTTTTGAGGTATAAGTTACTGTCAGGTGAAATAGAGTTGTGATCTTCCATATTGCCATAATTATATAAATTCCTATGTATCATATCACTTATTATGTATATCAATTATTTTATGCAGATGTATTTAATCTACATCTATAGGTATGTTACTTTTGTTTTGTCTACGTTGCTACTTTCAAATATTATCTCCTCCGTCAGTTGATCTTTGATTCTGAAAAGAAGCAATTACTGTGGTAATTCTATTTGCAATCTCTCTCTCTTCGTTGATGAGACATTCGTATAGCTAGATGGCGACCATAATAGTCAAGAGCAACGTGATATATTCGACATTGCACACTAGAAGACTGATAAAACTAAACCAACCTCTAACTATAAAATATTGAATATATACTCTTGAGTACTTTAAGTTATCTCTGATTAAATTTTTAATAATTTCCGTCATCTATATGTAATGTAATTATGAAATTATACGTTTCATATGAAATAAAAATTTTCGTTATTTTATATATAAAATATTAATATTTTATTGAAATATGAAATAATGTATACTCAATAATTTGAGTTAATACAGCTGATGCAAATAACAAAAGCAGAATTTAGAATGGGAGAATTAATAATATAAATATTTTCATATTTGATTTCCACACAGAAGCAATTAAGAAATGATGCTTTCAAAGCAAAGACAAAAAAAAAAAAAAAATTTTTTTGTTACATAGTGATTATTTCCAAATTTCCTAACATTGCTGTGGTGATTTATTTGAAGGTCTTTCTTTTTCAGGTTGGTAATTACAGCCAAACAGCAACAAATTTTGGGTCTTCCTCTTCCTCTTTTGACTACAGCAGGCAAAACAAAGGACCCGCTCCTCCCGCACCGGTGGGCTCTCCTTCCACTCATGATTACGAATCTATTTCGAATTCTCCTGAGAAAGTATGTTCATTAGTTCAATAATTGGCCTAGTTATGCAAAAAGGAGCTACCATACAAAATTGAAATTAGTAATGTTTGAAAAAAAAACAAAAACCATAACCAACTTATAATAAGTTAACAGAAAAACTGACGTAATATGAACAAGGTTATGATTATAATTTTACATGTAAAAATCTTTTTTTTTATCAGTTTTAAAATCTAATTTTATCATGTAAGAAAGATCTTATGAGGAAATACTTCAGATGCCAAGGGCATATAAAAGGAAAGGGTGCAGTAAACACAAACACCATATAATCAAGATGGGTTGGTTCCTTTTTGCATTACTACTACAGTCCAATCATACAGTATCTCAATTTCTCTTAATTGAGAATGTTTTTTTTTTTATATGCTTTTGATTTTGTGAAAACTTTAAATTGAATGGAAGATAACTCTGCTCCTTATTAAATATATATTTCAATTTCATATTCTTTTCATTTTTTTATTTTTTTTTTTTTTAATTCTAACCACTAACCATCATCAGTTCTCTGGTAAAAAAGAGTGCACTGAGCCCCGCTTCGCAACTGACTCATTAACAAGCACTTTTGTTTCTCGCAATCGGGATAGTGGGTTCGAAACACCGGATGGTTACATCATTCCTGCTTATATACAGTTTTCGACATATTTTCAGGTTTGTTTTCTTTGTTACCAGCTCTTTTCATCATATTTGAACGATTAAAATAAAAGTCTTCTAAGCCACAATTTTTTTAAAAAAAATATTTGAAAATCAGTTAAAAATAGATAGATTTTAATCTTACTGATTTGTGAGTTAGAAAACTTTTATTTTTATTTTTACCGTGCATTTATACTGTAGTTCGAAGGTAGATCAAATTTTTTTGGGCAAATATGTAAAAGGTTTAGTTTAAAAAATTGAAACACGAAATCATTTTCTAACAACATGTGTGCATGCCATTTTCACAGTAAGAGAAGTACGTTTGAATTTGTTGAAGTTTGACAAACTTTGTAAAACTTGTTTGAAGTTTGACAAACTTGACTTGATAGAACTAATTTCAAACTTGTAGAACTTGTTTTTTTTTTAAGTTTGACAAACTTGTTTGTTCTAAATTTTTAAAATTGCAATTAATTGTAACAAAAGAAGAACAAGTAAACTAATTTTATGAAAGTTTCTCTTATTAAACATAGAGTTATTTTATAATTAAATTTAAAGGATCATTTAATCATTGCTATATGATTATCAAGATAATTTTATAAGCCTTTTAAATTTTGTGCAATGGTGTAGAACTTAAAATGAAAATTAGTTTGTGTCACAGACAGTCTCTTTTCGGTTTTGGCATTAGACCCCTTGTGGTTTTAATATATTATGCATGACGATTAATGTTTTTTTTATGGAAAATGAAGCATGATAAGTGCATGTTTTTTGTATTTTTTTTAATAGATAATTACTACATGTAAGTTTTCAATTCTTTCTATTATATGATCAGTTTCTAGATATATTTATATATTTTGTAACATATTTGTTATTTTTAAAGATCTGGCTACATACAGCATTCAACTTATAAGACATTGCTGTTTAGTTGCATTTGTATTGACATGTGAAACCGCGTTTTTTTATTCTAGGACGGTAGAGAAAGCCAGCAAGAAATCGTCCGTTCTGCTTCTTCTATGGCTAAAGAGAAGACGTCACGACAGAGGGGACGAAGAGGATCCATTGTAAATAATCTTAGCCTTGAAGATCAATATGGAGCAGTTGTATTAGCCAATCTTGACGCCTTATCAAATCTCTTAGATCAAGTAAGAGATATATAAAATAACTTTAATTTAATTAGATTTTAATTGTTTAAAGTAGACATCCTCTCTTTGTTTTATCCATATTATTTTTGTTCTTATGTTTATTCAAATTATTTTGATAAGTAATGGGATTGTAAATTTTTCAAGTGAAGATGTAAAGTAAATCCACTCTTAAGATGGCGTGATTTTGCTTAATAGGTTTTATGATAAGAGCATTTCCCAAAGTTTAATTTTGATTATTTTCGCGAGATAATAATTCATTTACATCTGTGTATCTTGTGTATTACTCAGATTCATGCATGTATAATTATTATCTAAAAGACCTCTAATGGAAATGTATTTTCTTATTTTAAAAAAGGAATGGCAAACTTTTATAATTTACGAAACAAAAATATGAAATATCTTGATAATTTTTTTTATATAGTTGAAACATTTGTTAAAACTATATTTCTGAATATTTTAATGTATTTTAAAAGTTAAAAATTAAATTTTTATAAAGATTTTACCTCTTAAAATGTAATATTTTGTTTATTTATTTATTTTAGTTTTTAATTTATTTGTTTTCATTTAATTTCAGATGTGTTCATACACCGGTTTTGAAGGCTACGAATCAGTGATCGAAAAAGTTTCGAGTTGTTCGATGATCACCCTTCGGTATCACGATCCGGTGTCTTGCGGAATGCGTTTGTTCTATCCTGCAACTGCCGCTGATTGCGACGTTACAATAATGGTAACACCAGAGGCCAAAATTGACATGGATCCTCTCTCTATGCCTAGGCCCCTCGTCATGCTTAAGGACGACATTCCTTCTTCATTTTTACCAAAGACGAGGTCATCTGAGCATAATCTCACTTCAGGTAAATTGAATTAAAACTTTTTCTTTATCCTCCATTCACATCCCCCAGATGTAACATGCACGGAAATTAGATAGTTAAGTAGAAGAGCATGACGTAAGTTGAAAGGAAAACCCCCTTCCCCTCACACCTTCCCCTCATACCCTTAATTAAGTGCGAGCCCGTCGCAGCAAAAAATCCACCTTAGGGCTTCAAAATACCATGACGGACCCCCATTGTGGTTTGTCAATGTAAAGGTTCATCCCCTGGACCAGGCCCTTACAAACCCCGTCATTCACTCCTATTATAAACCATTCTTCTCGCTTGAGCCAAATTCTCATTCCTTTTCTTAAGACTTTTTTGAATTTATAACATTTTATATATTTATAACTTTCAATAAATATATCTCAATATGCGAACAGCTTAGGAGTCTTAGAGTTTTAGCTTATTTATGTATAAATTTAATTAGCAATGAATTTGCTTCTGTATAGTTCGTTTATCTAATGCGGACAGCTAAGAAGTTTTACCTTATCTGCTACAAGAGTGGGCAAATTATAGCCCGTGAGTCGAATCTAGTCCACTAAAGGTTTCCATATGATTTTTGATTTCACCTACAAACATAAATGATTCTTATTAAATATTTGTACTACTACTTATTCTTTGGGGTATTCACTATTATCCTGTTACTATTTTCACACATGAATATGATTACTTTAATAGTAGCTTCATAGTTTTCTTTTTAATATAAAATTTAAGTGTTTCGAAAATACTTTATATGCTTCACCCACTGAAATAATTTTCTTTATTTCCTCACCACTGATCTATTATAAAAATCTCCTAAGATTTCGTTTTATATATTCTAATTAAGAAACTTCCAATGGTATGATAGCTTTATGTGCTTTCAAAAAATTTAATTTTAATACTTCTATAATACTTTTACTAATACTAATAATATTAGTATTTCTAATACTTTTAATACTTTTTAATACTTCAATATTTTTTGAAGATTGCTTAATTTATTTTCTGATGACGATTCTTTATTCTTAAATTCACCAAATTGCTTTAATTTCAGGTTCTCTTTGGATATTACCGAAGATGACCATAAATTCATTAGAGGAATTTACCCATAGTTCTCAACAGCTGTTGTCAGAGAAAGCTATGGAATGGGAAAGACGAGTTTGTCTCTTCCTCCTTCAAGTAGTCAGCGTTTTGAAACAATTGCAAGCAAACTCTTCCGATTCTTTTCCAGACAAAAACCAATCATCCCTATATTAATAGGCAGGGTCACCCTCCAACTCTTCCATTTCTCCATCATTTCTAACACCATTTCCTGCCATCCCACCTCTATTCTTTCATAAACCTATCCGTGTACAAATTAATAACCAAGGAGACATAAAACATTCCTGCCTCATCCACTATTAATATTAAACCAATCACTTTCGAACTCTATTTATTCTTAACACACGCTTCACTAATCGTCATACATACTTTTGATTCCATTCAGAACCTACCACCAACACCATATATTCACTAACACCTTCCATAGGGCTTCCCTATTAATCCTGTCATACACCTGTTGGAAATTCAGAAAACGTAAATACAAATTTATTCTTCTTCTCCCTCATTTTTCTCAAATCATTTGTTTCAAATGTAAAGGTTTGATCCACACACATCCTCTACACTTCTAAACGACCTTGTTCTTCCCAATCAGTCCTTCAGTTACTCGACGCACTTCTTTGACCAAAATAACCAGCATATATTTTCCTTACAACTTTCAATAAACTAATTCCCCTATAATTCCTACAGTTAGCATTATTCCCCTTACCTTCACATAAGGGTACTATTACTACTCTCCTCCAATCCCTCGGAACCATACCCTCCATAAACGCTTTGTTACACAACTTCCAAATAACCAATCAATCACCAATCCGCCTCCGTTTCTGATCATTTCACCAGTAATTCATTATACCTGCAGATTTACCATTCTTCTTTTTTTCACTATGCCCATTACCTCCTTACTAATGACCTCATCCCCATAATACCTATTCCTTTTTACACCATCAAACCCATACACATTCAATAACACCTCTTCATTACTGCCAATGTTATGCAGATTTTCGAAAGTGTTCCTCTTAACACTCCCCTCACATCCATTTCATGAGTTACGAAAGCACCAAACCCATATTCATTATTCTAAGCAGATTCCCCTTATTCTTATTCTTAATCTTCACACTTCCTTCCAGAAGAGCTTCCTATTCCCTTATAAGTCCCCATTCATCCTTCTTCCAAACTATTCATTTACCTCTTTTTTTTTCCTCCTACGTATGCATCTTTTAGTATACCTTTTTTCCTCCTTATATAATTCCAAACATCTTTCTTTTGAAACCTCATCATTGGCTTTTAGTACATTCAACGACGTTTCTTTTTTACTTTTAACCACTTGCCATACCTATTCATTCCACCACTCACTGTTAACATTCTACTTCCTACTTTACACATCCCACATAACTCTTTGGCACTACTAACAACCGCTTCCTTCATTTGCTTCCCGATTTGTTCAGTTTCAACTTGTTCACATTCAACTGATTTACTTGCAAGCGCCCTTAAATACTTATCCTTGTTACCTAAGTTTTAACATATTTATTTATTTATTTATAATTTTATTTATCAATAAATTTGCTTCTGTATAGTTCGTTTACCTAATGCGGACAGCTAAGATGTTTTACCTTATCTGCTACAACAGTGGGCAAATTATAGCCCGTGGGTCAAATCTAGCCCACTAAAGGTTTCCATATGGTCTTTGATTGCACCTACAAACCTAGATGATTCTTATTAAATATATATTCTTTGGGGTACTCATTATTATCCTGTTACTATTTTCACATATGAATATGATTACTTTAATAGTACCTTAATAGTTTTCTTTTTCATATAAAATTTAAGTGTTTCAAAAATACTTAACATGCTTCACCCACTGAAATAATTTTTTTCATTTCCTCACCACTGATCTATTATAAAAATCTCCTAAGATTTCGTTTTATATATTCTAATTAAGAAACTTCCAATGGTATGATAGCTTTATGTGCTTTCAAAAAATTTAATTTTAATACTTCTATAATACTTTTACTAATACTAATAATATTAGTATTTCTAATACTTTTAATACTTTTTAATACTTCAATATTTTTTGAAGATTGCTTAATTTATTTTCTGATGACGATTCTTTATTCTTAAATTCACCAAATTGCTTTAATTTCAGGTTCTCTTTGGAT
>JABUQX010037852.1:20000-22500 GCA_015478945.1 Trachelipus rathkii
CAACTTAACCTAAATTAATTTTCATTATTATACCAGTTTGTGATCAGGAAACTTAGGAGTTTCTGGTTTTTACGCTAGCCTTGTGAGGTGGTTGAATATAACCCCTGACAACTACAGATAAAGTTTTTATTCAAATTTGACAGTTTCGCTTACCGGCGTTTGTGAAGCGTTTGAAATCGTATGAAGGCTTTTGTCTCAGGTGACGTCAGCCACCAGGTTTGTAAACGCTTTAAACTTTCTTACTTTGGAAATCCACGATTTTTACCAAACTGTTTGCAAACGTGCTTTACTTAACAATATTTAGAACTTAATTGCAGACCAAAGGTGTATATGATAAAACTTTTGAAAAACTGGTAAACGCAACTAATAACTTATGCTTTCGGATATTCAAACGAGATTGGTTTTTCAATCGAACTCGATATATGTCATCATCATCATTATCATCAACTGACCTTTGAATCCCCAGAACTGGGGATGAGGTGCGCAAACATGCACCAGAAATCGGAGTCAGGCATGAACATTCTTAAGCATAATCACTATAAGGAAAGTTAGTCCGAACGCGCATTCACCGTAACAGCAGCTTCATTGTAAGTTTTATACATAAGACTTGTCTTTGATTTATTTTCCTCTTTACTTACAAATTCGATATGTCATAAACGATCTCTTAAATATTAAGTTAAGAGTGCACCACACCTCAAATTTATATTTTTTGGCACACAATTCGATAGCATACATAGTATCAACTACATAAAGTTATTTACAATACTCACATAACAAAATATACATAATTGACTTTTTTCTGTTAGATTACAACTTATAAAAACATTTTGAAGTATATATATATATATATATATATATATATATATATATATATATATATATATATATATATATATATATATATATATATATATATATATATATATAAATATAATATATTATATATATATATTATATAATATATATATATATATATATATATATATATAGTGAATTAAAAAATTATTTGCTTAATTATCTATTATATTTTTCATAATCGTATAATCAATAAGGTAGGCTATAAAAAACACCGAAAATAAGGTTCCATTCACAAGCCTGTAAAGTGTTATGGTAGTCTTCTTGTCACGCTTCTTCTTTGCATCTGGAGAAGGAGCCGCTTCTTCGAACTCTTCAGTTGTACCCATTGATTCTTCAACCAAAGTACTGTAGGGAACCTGTGAATAAAGTAACACTTCAACCAAAGTACTGTAGGGAACCTGTGAATAAAGTAGCTTCTTTCATATACCAATACTGAGTTTACTAAATTAATAGTTAAGAACTGATGGTACTTCTGGAAAGATATGATAAGACACTTTTTGGAAAAAACTTATGGGACTTTTGGAAAGGAATTATGGCACATATGGAAGGGAATGATAGCATTTCTATAAAGGAATGATGACACTTCTGCAAAGGAATGATGGCACCTCTGCAAAGGAATGATGGCACTTTTTGGAAAAGAATGATGGGACTTTTAGAAAAGAATTATGGCACTTATGGAAAGGAATGATGACATTTCTGTAAAGGAATGATGGCACTTCTGGAAAAGATACGATAATGCAATTTTTGGAAAGAAATGATGGCACTTCTGGAAAGAATTATGGCATCTTGAGTGGGAAAGGAATAGATGACATTTCTGTAAAGGAATGATGGCACTCTTGAAAAAGAATGATGCCACTTCTGAAAAAAAATTATGGTATTTCTGGAAAAGAATGATGGCACCTCTAGAAAGAAATTGTGGTACTTCATGATTCCACCTTCATGAATATGAATCGGAATAATAGGGAACTAGAGGGGTTACGTCGTAGGGAAGCAGTTTCGGAGGAGAAAGGAGGTCTCCGGTTCATTCCCCCGTCACACGGCGACTCCCCCTGCAAGCCGTAAAACCCCGGCAACTTTAAATCTTTGCGATTAGGGCATTATATATATATATATATATATATATATATATATATATATATATATATAATTTATATATTTTTTTTTAAAAAATATATTTTTAAATTTATTATTTTATTTATATAATTATATATATTATATATATATATATATATATATATAAGTATTATATATATATATTATATGGCATGGTTTAACATTTTGAAACTTCAATTAAACTTTTTTTTTTGCAAAGCTAATATACAAAATTCGCAAGTAAAATACCAAAAATGCACATCTATCTAAATTAGCACTTGGCAACTCTTATATAATACTAAATAAATAATAATAAATAAAATAAATAAATAAAATAATAAATAAATAAATAAATAAATAAATAAATAAATAAATAAAAATATAATAATAAAAACTAATATTTGAATCATGAGTCTGAGAAAACAGGAACGTGAAAGATTCATGTTAAAGGACTTCGTGCTGAACCCAATTTCCCCCCCTCCTAAATATGGACATAAATTTCGTATTTTTTTTAAGAATGATATCTATAAAACGTTAAATTGAGAAAGTA
>JABUQX010037852.1:27500-34709 GCA_015478945.1 Trachelipus rathkii
ACGGGGAAGTTGCTCGGGGAAACTGCTCGGGAAGCTGCTCGTGGAAACTGCTTGAGAACTGCTCGGGAAACTGTTGGGTCGGAAACTGCTCCGGGGAAGCTACTCGACGAACTCTGATCGGGAAAACGTCGTATGGAATACGACTTTTAAAAGGTTTCTTTATAAACATATAAAAGTTTCTTCGTACTTTAGGTCTAAGATAGGACGTACATTAGCAACTTTTGTTGTATGAAATACCAAAACAATGATTTTTAAAAAAAAATATTTGTATCTATAAGCTAAAATAAAAATTTAAATAAATTGAAATTAAAATTATAATAAAAGAGGCCTAAAATCTTCGGTTGCTCCTCAAATTTAAAATCAAATTCTATTTATTTATTTATTTTTTATTTTAATTTCTGAAATTCGAACAAGTGTAAAAACAAATTATATTTATTTATTTATTATTATTTCTTAAATTTCTGAAATCTGAACAAAATGGGCGGGGTTTCTACAAAAATTAGATAAAATAGGGCGTGTCTTATACTAATTCTTATAATAGAATATTTTATTACCTGCATGTGGGATTGATCCTCCAGTAGAGGGAAGTGTTGCAAATAAAACAAAATTACATATGATTAGAATCAAAATTGAAAAGAGGTGAAGCAGAAACTTGCTGAGATGGAAGTTCAAAGGCAATATATAAGCTCCCAAAACTATGATCATAACACCTGAAACAAAATACTTATCTGAAAAGGGGATACTAATTGCAACACTATGTTGTGTTCTTTGAGCCCCGACATAATACCAGCTTAAAATTGAAATTTAAAACATTAAATTCATTCAATTTCTTAAATATTTAGGGGTTTTCCTATCAGGATTGGGGTAATTTTTTTCAAACATTTTTAAAAATTAAAAAAAATTAAAACAAAGGCGAAAAAAAAATTTCAAAAGTTTCGTCATAAACAAAATTCAGCATAACGATATTATAATTATTATAATATCAACTTATTAACTGTCAATAACTATTATCAACTAGTATCAACTATTATTAACTATTAACAATTATTATTAACTATTATTAACTATTATCAACTATTATCAACTATTATTAACTATTATTAACTGCTATTAGCTAAAAAAAAAAATTTTTTATAATTAAGTATTTATTTTATTTATGAAACTATAAATAGACTTACATATATACACAATGTAACTTATATAGTAACTTTACATTTAATTAATGCATTTCCTATTTAATAAAGCTTAAATCTATCATCAAATTTAATTTGCTAAACTATAAATTTTTACAAAAATTTACATTAATAACTAACTAAATTAAAAATAAAGGGAAAGTATATACAATTAATACAATATTGATAATAAATTATAATTTCTTTTTTAATTTAAATTCGCACAACTAATATAATATTTTGCAATGTAATAAAAATTTTAATTCACAGTTTATTCACTCCGTAAGAATTTATTACTTATGGAAATTAGTGATAGTCTTTCTTGAAACCATAAAATTATATATTCATTACATGGAATGTGTTAAAATTTCATAATTTCTATTTATCTCTTCAATAACAATAAAGCATCTTTTTTACATCATTTCTAAAAAACAATTAAAATGCAATATTTGAGAAAGTGAGATATATATTAATTACTTTCTGTATATATTATATATTTATTTATATTTGATTAATATTACGTCATCGCGGGTATGAATATATTATTTTCCTATAGGATTAATGTAAATTAATAAAATTGGAAATTAATGTAAATTATCAAGATTGGAAATAAAATTAATATTACCACCAAAGAATACTCTTAAAAACAAGTTCGTCAATCGAGTAATATATATATATAATATATATATATATATATATATATATATATATATATATATATACTAATAAGTTACAACTCTCCCTCATATATATGTTACTTTAGAGATACCTTAAGGTGAACTGGTCGCAGTTATATTATGCTATCCTCATCTCGACGCCGTATAACTACTTAATAGTATATATATATAATATAAATATTAGTTAACTTATAGAGACATAATATAATCACTCTCGTACTCCTAATACATTTAAGCATATAACAAAACACTCGTAAGTCTCTATATCTCTACTCAATTACGATAAATATAGGCTTATATATACTATACCCCCGATATATATATATATATATATATAATAGCCAATCATTTTATATATATATATATATATATATATATATTATAACTTATTAAAAGAAGTGTTTAATACTTACATAAGAGATTTTCCATAATAATTATATATTATTCAACCACAGAATACTCCCAAAAACAAATTCGTCACTCTATATATATTTAAATATATATATATACTAGGGTATGTATTATATATATATGTATAATATTATATTATATATATATATATATATTATATATAATATATTATATATATATAATATAATATATATATATATATACATATATATAGTATATATATCCCAGATCGACCTAAACAATTCTTGAACACTCACTTGACTTATGTTTCACCCACTAGTCCTTCTCCTTATAAATACACCATTTTCCCACCTATTGGTAACTCTGACTCCATTAATCTTAGTATGCTTCTTAATAATAATACTTTTTCTCCAGCAGCTCCACCATGCCCAAAACTCTAATTTCTGGCACTTTAACGGTAGACTAATTTGGGGCATTGCTCTTTCGTTTTTTTGCTAAACTCACTCTTGGAATGAATTCCTGCCTTGACTCGGAGGGATGCTCTAGCACCGCCCGAAAAGGTGGGGGCCGTATCGCTGAGGGGATGGCAGTGTTTATTCCATCTTCAACTAAATCTTTTCTTTCCAAAATATCCCATGGTGGATTCGATGAAGCTTTGTCTCCGCGCCGTCAGAGAGAAGTGACATTGATCGTATCGGGCATATGAAAAAGCTCTCGTTCTTCTATTCACTCTTGCTAATTTCATTCTGCTAGGAATCGTTGTAGGGATACTATTCGACAGGCTAATCGTACTTTCACCAAAAGGAAGTGCGCCAAACCTTGCTATGGTCTCCTACTGATAAAAAAATTTCTGGCCTCTTGCTCAAATACATCTTCTAACAACTTTTGTAAAATCTGCCTTTCCCTTCCCCTTATTTCGCTCTGACGGTTCTCCTGTAGCTCATAACTCTCCTTCTGAAAAGGCCAATCTCTTCGACCTCCTTTTTCATCTTAATTCTACCTCTATGGACGATTCTTGGTATACCTTCCTCCTACTCTTCTCCTCTCATGGTTATCCATGTCTTTACTGTGATCACTAACTGTGCATGGATCCTTTGAGATTTGTGAAACGCAAGAAGGCTAGTGAGCCTGTGATGGCATTCCCAACCTGTGTTTTTGAGGGAGTATGCTGCTTTGAGCTGGCGCCTGTCCTCATTCAACTCTACTCTCTATATGTCTTCAATACTAATACTTGTTCTTTTTAGTGCTGGAAGCGCTGATATATGTTTCAACTGATCCCGAAATAAGTGTACCGCTCTGAATCTTTCTAAACTTATCGCTCTTATAGCTCTTCCACTTGTAATTTCTATCAAAATCTTTTGATACTCTTCTAAACTTTCATCATTTCCTGGATCATCTGGCAAGTCTCACTCCCTTCTTTCAGATCATCAGTATGGTATTTTCGACGCTCTTAAGTCACACTGGTAGAGCATGTAACTTTCTCACTCTCTATAACTGATTTTTATGGTCTTCTTGCTTTAGGGAACTTGGGGAGTCTTGGCGTGTGGAGCGTTGAACATATCCTAAAGCTTTGACGGGTATGGCACGCGTCACTGCTCTCAAGCTCCCCTCCCCATTTTTGAGTTTCCTCCTTCTCCTTGCTTACCCTTGTACTAAGTGTGTCTCTACTCCTATCGCTCATCAATATCAGCACTCGTGATGGGCGTCCTACTTTACCTCAATTTCCTGTTAATTTGTGGTTTTCCCTCAAGGTTCTTTTCTATCTCCAACTTTATATTTACTTTTCATCAAATCTCCTCAGCTGTTACTTTTCTATAATATATATATAGAAACTTTATATTTACCTTAAGCGATGACTGTCAATTTCTCTGTGCTTATACTTCATATAAAATCTATATCCTTCTATATGATCCTAGAGTTGAAATATACTTCGTTACTTCAGCTTATTCTCCGTATATTATTCTGCCTAATGGGGCGACTTGCCGGATTCAACTCTTTTAAATATAATCTCACTAACTTCTTTTATATCTTCCTCTCAATAAATCACATCCTTACCCAGCAGCTCTGTCCCATATTCGCCTTTCGACGAGCTCTAAACGTCTCACCGTGCGTGAAAAAGACCTCCTCTCAATTAGATACACACACTAAATACAAAAACCTGACAGGAAACACCCTCATATGCCACTGGTTGCTAAGGTGGCCTCAAAGAAGCTGGTAGTTCTGTTTGTTCAGGTTGCCGGAATTTTTTTCCTCTGAACAGTTTACTCAGTTATATATAGGACCCCTATTCGCCCTTGTTTGAAGTACTGTTCTCACATTTTGGGGCTCCGGCTCCACTCTTCTATTGGATATGGGGTTAAGTCTTTAATATTTAAAGATTAATAAATTTGTCCTTTCTTTTCCAAAACACAAAACTCCCTTGAACCCTCTATCTCTGCTCGCGTGGACGTTTTGAGAGCACTCAATCTCTTTTCTATAAGTACTACAACGGAAGATGCTCAAGAGAATTGACCTCGCAGCATTACTCCACCCTTGAGCGTATATCGGTCCTCACACTATTTCACAAGGTGAGTCGCCTTGCTCTTTCCCATGAATATTGCGTATTATTATCTATGTTTATATATAATACTTTAGGTATTTATATTATATAGTTTATATAGTAATATATTATATTATATATATAATTATATATATAGTAGTATATATATATAATTATATTATCAGAATTTGCGCGTATAAAAGAGGTCAAACATCTTTGAATATTAAAAAGAGCCAATGCACGTTGTGTTTAGTTGAGCTCTCTTTATTTTATTAATTCATGATCCTCTTCTGTATCTAAGCGGTGATGCCATTCCTTGAGTAGCTACTTACTTTACCTTAGCACTTATCAACTGTAAATTTAATCTTCCCGCTCTCTAATCAAAAGCCACCATCAGATTCTGCTGTACTCACCTGAAAGAATGCTTATCTGTTCAAAGTCTTATCGGACAGTCTGTTTGGTGCGGCTTCGTTAGTCTTGTTGTATCTTAATCGAATGTATTCCTCCCAGGCCTGATTTCTTAGAGATAAAGGTTGCTGCTGTTCCGTTGAGATATCTTATAGTGCGGTGTTTAAATCCCTCTAATTTTACTATATTATTGAGTATTGTAAATATTACATTTTCTATATTATATATATTATATATTATATATATAAATATAAGCTCAAGTATATATATATTATACTAAAGTATTATATATTAAGTACAAGTATATATATATATAATATAAGTATGAAATTAGATAAACTAAACGATATTACAGTTGGAATAATGATATTCAGGAAAAAATGAACATTCACACAAAACAAATAATCTAATTAATATATAATATATTAAAGGAAAGAACATATAATGAGAAGGTAAAAGAATTAACTGCCTTCTCTGGGGATTGAACCACCACATGTTGCGCGTGAGGACAATGCCCGGTGCTATAAAACTGAGCCATCCTCCAACCAAAAGTTGATTCTAGAACAGAGTATATCAAAGGGACCCGAGTTCTCGTCAAGGGCGACTCATACCACCAGTGTCTCCAGCCCTGACCCTATTGCTCTTTCTTCACGTTAATATTATATTATATTTTTAGTAAATGCGATAATATTCTGCATATAAAGTTATGTGTCGGTGACGTTAAATAACTGGATTCTTGAACTTCTCTCATCCTCTTGTTTGGTTGGGAGGATGGCTCCAGTTGTTATTCTAGCACCGGGGCATATTGTCCTCACGCGCAACAGGCGGTGGTTCAATTTCTCAGAACTCCACGATTGAAGGCAGTTAATTCTTACTTCTCATTATATGTTGTTCCTTTTCATGTGTGACATCCCTTATCTAATTTGCGAGAGTTATTATGCCAAATTTAGCATCTATATAGATTTAGTATATATATAATGTATATTAATATTAATATTTATATTATATATAGTTAAATATATATATATACCTAATATATTTTAAATATTAATAATCATAAATAAAATAATACATATTTAATAGAACATATAATTTGGATAACTCAAATATCTCATGAATAATTATTATATATATTATATTTCTAATAAATTAAAAGTTATGTATTGTTAGGCTAATAATTTATAATATAATATATTTTATGTATTAATATTTGTGTGGTGTCTGGAGCGAATTAGGACAAGGTTTGACTGCCATTACTTTCTTCTAAAAGCAAACATTTTCAGCTGATAATTATGCCTCGCAGTGAATGCATTCTGGCTCCAAAATTTCTTCTACAGAGTCGGATTCGCGGTTAGGTAGTGGATTTTATTTTTATGTATTCCTCATGAATTTGAGACCTATTTTAAAGAGGCTAACTTACTTTTTTATATTAAATGATAATTTGAAAATATCTTCTTCATAAGCATATTAAATTTTTTATTTTATCACGTTTTCTTATGACAAAAATAGGCAATGTAGTACATTATTATATGCGCTTCGACAGGACTCTATTCGACGGCCAATACTATTGGTCTCGCTACATTTTTTTAATAAGGGAAACTAAAAAAAACCTCGTGGTTATTTAGCATGGTGTGTCCGTTGTAATGATCATTCGCCAGATAATTCCCAAAGACTTAGATCTGTGAAGATTCTATAACCAGATAACGCTCAATCTAATAAAACCTTCTTAATCTTAACCTGAACTTGTGAAACATTCGCTTGTGTGTCAACAACATCGAATTCTTTGTTTTGATGTGTCTGCACCATCTTGAATCTTGATTAATTTCTGTTCGCGCAACGACTTTATTTTCCTTGTATGCGATCATTGGGCTTTAGTTTTCCCCCAAAAATAGATGCTCCTTCAATTTATTCATAATCCATCTTTACCCTTAAGCTCTTTTTCTTCTTCATTAGTTTTACTCAGCATTTCTATGTTATATGTGTACCCCGCTTGCAATTCTTCCTCTTTCACTCTCTCATTTCATGTCTTGTACTCTTACTC
>JABUQX010037853.1:0-5000 GCA_015478945.1 Trachelipus rathkii
TATATACTATATATATAATATATATAATAATATATAAATATATATATATTATATATAATATATATAATTATATTATATATATATATATATAGTATATATACATATATAATAAATATATAATTATATATATAGATATATATATAATATATATAATATATTATATATTATGCGGTATATATATATATTACTATATAATTATATATATATAATATATAGATTATATTATATATATATATATATATATTATATAATATATATATATATATAATATAATATATAATTAGTATATATTTTTTAATGAAGTATGTACAAGTAAATCTGAAACATTAAAAACTTAGGGTTTTATTTTGATCAGAGTTTGCGCAGGATAAAAGGGTTCATTCAACAAAAAGTCTATATTGCAAAATATAATTGCTTAAATGTTTGTTCTAAAATATCGGACACGTCGTGAACTCTATTACCTATTTGATTTTAAAGCAAATGAAGTGAACAGCTTGAAGTGCTATGGTAAGTAAGTGGATAGTTTCTCTTTTCCACTGTTCTATGGCTCAAAGGGCTAAAAATAAAATATCACTATTAAAGATTAATTACTATTATTAAAATACATGTTTTAAGTAGGAAATAAGAAAATGTGATAGAAAAGTATGTTTTGTTATGATTATTCCTCACTCATTCCTTTCCCTTTTAAATTTTATATTCCCCCGTCAGCATTTGATTCCCATTTTATTAATGAATTTTCGGTTTTGGAATCAATTTCACGGTCAATATAAAACTATGGATCGCTCTACAATTTCTAAATAAAATAATTAAAAACATCCGCTTGCTTTCATTATCATTCCGAAATCACCATTCATTTAAATACACTTGAGAGAGAAGAGATGAGAGAGAGAGAGAAGAGAGAGAGAGGGAAGAGAGAGAGATGGAGTATAGAGAGAGAGAGAGAGAGAGAGAGAGAGAGAGAATTGATTTTTTAATTTATTCATTCATGTTTGTGAAATCTTTTTCATTGTGCTGTTAATGAATGTTTTAACAAAGATATTGACATCATATTTTGTGTATTTGTTTTTATTTGGCTTATATTCAATCGAATATATATATATTATTTATATAATATATATATATATATAATATAATAGTATATATATATTAATATATAATATATATATATATATATATAATATATAATATTTATTATGTATATAAATATTATATCATATATATAATATATATATATATATATATATATATATATATATATATATATAATATATATATATTAATATATAATATATATATATACATAAATATAAATATAATATATATATATATATATATACTATACTATATAATTATATATATATAAATATATATAATATCTAAATATATATATATATAATATATATATATTAAATATATATACTAAATTTATATAGACATTAAAAATATTAACTATATATATTTACATATATAAATATATACTATATATATATATATATATATATATAATATATATATAATATTATATATATATATAATTATATTATTATATACCCATCACCGTCTAACCCACATAATGCCAGGTTTTGTCAGTGCAATCGGAATGCTGTTGGCTTATTATGCTTTATGTTTTCATTGTTAGTAATTGCAACCCTTGACGGACTTCCCATGTACTACTCTTCTCAAAGTGATCCTATCTCGCGTTAATCTATTTTGTTCATTCATTCTAATCCCCTTTGCTAATAATAGCTCCTTTACTCCATCAACCCACCTCCATTTGGGTTTGCCCCTTTTCCTATTGCCTACCACTTCGGATTTAAAAACCTTCTTAGTCAATCTAAGCACCTGTTCATGTCATCTTAATACCCTTGATATTGCTCTTTCCATCAGACGTTTCTCCAATCTGAACAAATCCTTGTCCTTACATTTATAATTATATCCCTTCTCTTTACCTTCCAAAAATAGCTCGTAAACCTTTCATGTCTAAAACAAATATAAAATGACATTTTAGAGTTTAATTCCCACGTCTCACATCCATACAGAACATTTGGAAAAATAAACACTCGAACAATTTCATTTTTACCTTCCTTGTCAAATTTCCATTTCCATAATTCTCTAAGGTTACTTAACACTCTTTGACCCTCAGCATTCCTATAGTCAATCTCTTCTTTCATGTATATTGAAACCTTCAATATCCGTGCCTAAGTCTAAAAAACTGTTGTCTCAGCAACCCTTTCCCATTCACATTAATGATATATAACCCAGATTGAGAATCGTCTCCTGTTTTTTGTATTAATTTTCATCACTTTACCTTTAGCTGAATTAATTTTTTAATCCTTTTACCTTGTCCACACTCGCTTCAAACTCAACACCAAATCGCTCAGTTTTTTCTTTTCATCGGCAATCAAAGCAGAATCGTCGGCAAAAAGTAAGACGCTTATCTCGCCCCAATTACATTTATTCAGATTCATATCAGCTCCTTTCCAAAATCTTCCAATAATCCTAACTTACACTATATATATTTCAAGATATTAAACCAACCATGGAACTTTAACACAAACCTTGTTATATTATATATATATATATATATAATATAAATATATAATAACTTTATCTCTACAAATGATATAGATATAAGGAGTAGCTATATATATAATAATCTTTTTATATATATATATATATATATATATATATTATATATATTTATATATATATATATATTACTTTTTAAGAGATTAAAAATTAAGTTTTTATTAAAAACTGTGATAATTTTGTATATTTAAAGAGTAGAAAATTAAAAGACTTACAGAATTAATTAAATAATTAATTAATTAATTAATTAATTATTGATATTATATTATTATTGATATATTATTATGATAATATTCTCCTACGACGATTATTTTATATTAGTATATTATTATTATTTATTAAAAATTTTATATTTTATTTCCAAGTTTCTAAATATTTATTTCTGTACAATAATTTTCTTAAAATAATCTTTGAAAACAATTTACATGAGAAGAAGAAGATATATTTATTACATTTCCCGACGCGTTTCGTCTCTAAACTTGAGACATCTTCAGAGGGATTAATTCTTGTGAGCGAATGAGTCTTAAATTTTATATATATATATAATTAAATCAAATGATATTTAGTCTAAAAACAGATTAAATACATTAAATTTTATTTAATGTCTGGTTCTGCGTGGTTGATGTAAGCCTCCGCAATTTTAAGTGCGGACTTTCACATGATCGTATAATATTTGAAGGTTTAGAATATTGCAATAGGTTGATTGGACCATGTGCCGTTTTGAAATGTTTCAAAATAGTATTATATATATATATATATATATATAATATATATACTATATATATATATATATATATATATATATATATATATATATAGTATATATATTTATATATATATATATATATATATATATATATATATATATAATATATAATATATATATATATATATATATATATATATATATATGTCAAATTAATGATTCAATACAGGTTTTCGTCTTGCCTTTTCGTTAGCAAATTTGTCAATAATATCTTCGTAATCTAATTTTACGGTGAAATCATTTTCAATAGCAAGTGCAGCAAAGATGAACTAAACGCTGTTGATGGGACCAACTAGAAAATTTAACCCTTTTAAGTGTGGAGAATGATCTTTCACCTGAGCAGTTTAGTCGCAGAACATAAAAATTAATTTTAAAGCAATCATTAAGATTGAAATATAATCATGAAGCTTTGGTATATAAAATTGTTTATTTGGGACAATGTTTGTTCTTGCCATTGCCTTCTTTTAAAGCAAACATTTGAATGACAGGAATCTGCTCCAAAGTCTTCTAAGTTCGGCATCGATAGATTTTTGTAATTAATTTAGCTGTTTATTTGAATTCGTCTGGTCGTCATGAATTTTTGATAAGAATAAAAATTTTTTTTCTGAAAATTCGCTGTATGCAAAACTTCGCCTATTTAATTCTCTTGACATGTTACTAATATAATATTGAAGCTTGCTTGAAGAATGCAAATTTGATAATTTTCTTCTTCTCAGATCTTTAGTTTAGATAATCTTGTGATGTCTTTTTGTGTAAAGATTTTCAATTTTCTTTGCACAATTTCATAGGTTTCTAATAACTCTAATTTCATGAACTAAGTACACAGAGAGTTATATAAAGTTAATAACGGTGGCCACATGTCCATATCTTCAGATTGCAATTTTTTATTTTTACAGAATCAAATATTTCAAGTATTTGGTTCCCATATTACAGACATAAAAAGTATTTCAATAGGAACTCATTTTTTTTCAAAATTCCCTTTGCCTCTTGCTAAATGACTGGTCTCTTCAGTTTATCTTCCAGATATAGAGTTTAAAAGCCTTAACAATAGCTTCCAAACCTTTGTTTAGACTTTTACAAACTTCTGCTCGAGCTGACCACCTTATCCCACATAGTGTTTTGACAGTATATTCTTTGAATAAAGATTCTAAGATACCCCAAAGATGCTTAGAGCCCGAGAAAAAATTATAAAGACTCTGAAGCAAAGCAAACAAAAAAAAAAAAAAGAAACCGTCTGTTTACATACAACATGAAAACAACTAAATCCCACTAAATTAGGAATGAGTTGACATTGTATATTTCCTGACATATTTAGCAGCATATCATACGTTTTTGACCCGACAACTGCTTTATGTCTAATTCCTTCTGCTTTAGAAAGTTCATTCAACCCGTTTCCACTTAGTTCTTACCTCATGACCAGGATTTTTAAAAATCCTTAAAAAGCGTTCTTTAAGGCATACCTCTTTCTAAAACATACTGATGATAAAGCTCAGCTGATCTTTATGAGTAATGTCTGGAATGGAATCAACAATAATAGAAAAATTACTTACTTTCATGAATTTCTTTCACTATTCACTGATTACCCTTAATAGCCAAATTTGGATAAGTCTTCGTAATGCTATATTGATAATTAAGAAGTGCTTCC
>JABUQX010037853.1:7500-12500 GCA_015478945.1 Trachelipus rathkii
GAATCCAAATTATATAATTGTTGCAGTATGTGTTACCTTTTTACAGAATTTTCAGATTTAACTTTTAGGTTCTAAGATATATATTATATAATATACAATATATATATATATATATATATAGAATAATATATATTAATATATAATATATATATATATATAGTATATATATATATATATATTATAATATATATTAATATATATATATATATATATATATATTATATATATTATATATATATATATATTAATATATATATATATATATAATAACATATATAATATATAAATATATATATATATATATATAATATTATATATATACAGTGTATGTGATGTGTGTTTTTTGTGAGTGTACATTACCTTTTTGTATGTTGTGTGTGTGTGTGTGTTGGTTGTGTGTGTTGTGTGTGTGTGTGTGTGTGTGTGATCTTTCTAAAACAATATAAAAAAACTGTAGCAAAGAAATTGAAGATATACATTAAACATGATAGGAAAAAACTGATCCGTACAAATAAAAATTTATTTAAAAAAAGAATTAAATGTACGAAATCCAAAAAATGATAAAAACACATTTTATCGGAAAAGTTAAATCATCATTTCTGGTATTAATACTTTCAACCTGGCAATGAAAAGGTTGGTAATACCTGTGTTTTCTACGAGATGAAAACGTGGAATCATGTGCTTTCAACGGAGATGGAATTATTTTTTTTTTTTTTTTTGCTTTGATGTGAAAATTTATAATTCAAATACATTGTATTATTGAGTGATATAATTAATAATAATATGTTTATTATTACTTTTCTCTGATCATCTGAAATATATATATATATATATATATATATATATATAATAATATAATATATATATATAATATATATATATATATATATATATAATTAATATATATATAAATATATGATATATAAATATATATATATAATATATATATATATATATATATATATAAAGTCCAACTTAAAGTCCACATCGTGCACCCTAGATTCTACTAATGGAGCTCTGGCTAGGGTAGGATGGGCCTAGCAAGCCACTGCCCGAACTGAAAATGCTTGCAATTCTCAAGGACCAGCCTCGGATGTAGATAGACCTTCAGGTAACAAACCTCGGAAACGATTTTGGACCAGAAACTTGAACAACGCTTTTAAAATAATGCGCGACCCTGCAACTATGGTGAAAGGAGGAGGAGAACTTAAAGATGTCAAAGGAGAGGAGGATTAATTTGATGGGAATGACGGAGATGTGAATTAGAGGAGAAGAGAGAGGTAGAGATATGGGAGGAGGATATTATTGATATTATAGTAATAGTAGAAAGGGACCGGAAGCACGAGTGGGTTTCATACAGCCCGAAGATATCACCATCATACAACATCAGGAAGTCATACATGAAAAACTTGTAAGATGTCTTAAAATCAAAAAGAAAGAGATACACCTTCTACCAGTCTACTCACCATAACAAGATACCCCAGAAAGGAAAAAGACGACAGTTCTATGGAAAAATTGGAAAGAAAGTTGGAGGGCGGAAGAAGAGAGGAGGATGTATTGTTGTTTAAATGGAGATTTCAATGCAAGAGTGGTGGGACAGTATATAGAGGAGATCAGGAATTTTGAAGATAAGATATTGATTGATTTCTGTTTAAGAAAGGAATGAAATCTGAGGGACAGAGGACTCACAAGTTCACATATGGATGAACCAATATCACGGAGAGAATTCATCGAGATCTATTATAAGACTAATAAATATCGTCTGATAAGTATGCTAATAAAGAATGTGGAAATATACTGGAGTAACAATGGATTTGGAAAGATTGTTTGTGACGACCCCGGAGGTAAGACAGAAAAGTTGGCAGAATAAAAAAAAGGAAATGTGATTAATTGTGGAGTCACTGAAGGAATTTACAGGAAAAGGGAATATAGCTGAAAAAAATAAGTGAAAACCTAGAAAATTAGGAGTAGAAGAGAAGGGGGCGATACAAGAAACTGTTAGAAAGACAGCAGAAGGACCCTAGGTAAAAGATTAGGAGGAACGAGGAAAATGCACCACGAGTGGGGACTGAAGAAGTGAAGGAAGACAACAAAGAGATAAGCAGTATTGATGAGAAGGTGGTTGAAAAACAGAACTGCATAGACAAGGGTTCAAAATGGCCACCTCTTCGCTTCGGACTGTTCCAGGTACTCCGTGCCATTCGACAATGTTCGCCTCCCACCAACGAATACTATCCTGCTCTCCGACAAGGCTTTCGATCCTGTTGGCAAGAGTGCTGGACGAGTGATCAGCGGGGAGCAAAACTACAAATATAAAAGCAACATTGAGTGGAAGTCGTCTTCCTTTCCCCACCAAACGACACGCTTACACACTTGATTCCTTGCACGCCTCCGTATCCCACACCCAATATCACTACCGTTACTATATGTCACGGGCACCCCTTTCCATCTGCAAATTTTGCCGTCGCCATTGAAGGTGGTTGAAAACAGAACTGCATAGACAAGGGTTCAAAATGACCACCTCTTCGTTTCGGAGTTGTTCCAGGTACCTCCCGGTTGCCATTCGACAATGTCGCCTCCTCACACCAACTGAATACTATCCTGCTCTCCGACAAGGCTTTCAATCCTGTTGGCAAGAGTGCTGGACGAGTGATCAGCGGGGAGCAAAACTTAGAAATATAAAGCCGAACATTGGTGAGTGGTCTTCTTCTCACCGACGACAGCGCTTAAACGAGGTGATACTTGCACGCCTCCGTATTTGCCACACCAATATCACTCACAGTCATATGTCACGGGAAACTCCTCCCATCTGCAAATTTTTGCCGTCGCCATTTCCCCTCAAATCTTTCGACAATATCTTCATGATTGTTCCACACTGGACCCTATTCGCCTCGTCATTTTTCCTACTTTGCGGTCCATTAGACCCTTCTAAAAGCATTGTCCCAAATCTTATTCGAATCTTCCCACTTTAGCATTAACTCTATTTTCTTGTATCTGCCAAGAAAGCAAATATTCTTTACCAATATATGATTCTTTAGTTAAATATTAGGATTATTTATAAGTAAGGATATTAATTTTATTATTTTTATCTATTTTTTGATTGAATATTCACTTTACCATTTAAATTTTCCTTGACATTCTAAATATGTACATTAGGACATTAGGACATTAGGACGATTAGGAATATAGAGACAGTAAAAAGCCACTATGGCCTATCAGACTGCCCCAGTCAAACCCACTACCCAAAATGCTCTAATGCAAATTCCCACAAAAAGCACCCTAGCCTTCGTCAATTTGTTTGTAACTACAAAGCCACCAATTTGCTTAGTCAAAACTAATGTATATATTAAATATGATACCCCAAACCATCCACATGCATTAATAACTATGTTATGGTCACACATGCCATCGAACAATAACTCGATAAACTAAAAAACCCGCCAATTTGGCTTCGTCAATAATTATATGATACCCAACCCATCCATAAACGAATCTAACTGTTTCTTAAATGTTGCAATCGAGTCACACTCAACAACCTCCTCTGGCAGACTATTCCAAAATTTAACAACCCCTATTTAATGCATGCTTTCTTATATCCAAAGAGCATGCCTTCTCTTAATTTTCCTTATATATGCCCCCGGGTCACCCTGTCCATGTCTACTATGAAAAAATTTATGGTTCTCTATGTTAATCAATAGATGTTAAATATTTTTGAGACTTTGTATCATTGTCCCCTCTGCAAAATCGCCTTTCTTACAAAAACATTCCTAACTCCTCAGCCTCTCCTCATAGCTCTTACCCTCACAACCCAAAATCATCCTTGTTGCTCTACGTTCCACTCTCTCTAGCATATCTAAGTCTTTTTTAAATAAGGACCCAAACTGGTGCACAATACTCTATTACTGCCTAACATTGCTATTATACAGTTTACTTATTTATTCCTTTCTCTTGTAAACAACATAGCGATTTATTATGCCAAGCATCTTATTAGCTTTATTCTATGCTTTCCAAACATTGATAGCTACTTTCAAATTACTGCTTATAATCACACCTAAATCTTTTTCTTGGCCACAGACTCAAGCCACTCCCCATTCATATCGTATTTTAAAACTTTTATTTGAGTAACCTAGGTGAAGAACCTTACACTTTTTTACTATTTAAAATTCATTTGCCACTATCTGCCTCACCCAAGAAGTTTATCAAGATCATTTTGAATCTTTATGCATCCTCACTATTCCTAACTGAGGTGGCCACTTTAGTATCATCTGCCAACCTAGAAACCTTGCATTTAAGTCCCTGGTCTAAATCATTTTATATAGATGAGAACAATTATGGCCCCCAGCACGAACCCTGGACACCACTCTCCACTATCCCATGGATGATTTATTCCCATTTAGTTGTACACGCTGTTTTCTATTTCGCAACACTCATGAATCCAACCATGTTACCACTGCCACCCTTAACCACCATTGCCAATAACTTTCATCCCTTATGTGGGGAACCCGTTATCAAAAGCTTTACTAAAAAGTCTAAATATACAATATCAACTGATCTCCTCGGTCAATGCAGTCAGTAATGTATTCATAAATTCTAAAAGGTTTGTCGACATGACCTACCCTTTCTGAAACCATGCTGGGAATCATACAATACCTTGTTATCTTCTAAATATTTCTCTATATGACCTTTCAGTAACTTTTCCAGAACCTTTACAACCAGAGATGTTAAGCTAACTGCCTCCTATTAATTTCCCCAAATCTTCCTTACTACCTTTCTTATAAAATAGCACCAACATATCCTGTTTCAGTCTGGTACCTCACCAAATGTAATAGATCGCTTAAAAATCAAAATACAGTGCCTTTTGCAATGCTAACTACCCCTTTCAGGAATTCTACCATATATACCATCAGGCCTGCAGCTTTACTTGGATCAATATGATCTAATAAACGTTAATATCTTTTACATCAAATTCAAATTCTGTAAGTCTATTTGTTACATGCATA
>JABUQX010037853.1:22500-38195 GCA_015478945.1 Trachelipus rathkii
TTTTTTGGAATGGTTTGCTTTAATATCTGATTAGTAGTAGTAGCTCATTTGCAACTTTAAAATTTGGTTGGATTGGTATGTGTGCGATTTGGGAATTATTTGTAACATATGCCTTCTTTTCTTTAGGTTACGGTTTTGAAAGGGACCTGACCTTTACTAGTGGTTATAGTGGATTGTAAACTCATAATAGAAAAATTTAAGGTCTTGATGGTAAAATAAAAAGAGGAAACCCTTAGCTCTGATTTGTGAAAATATTTCTTTAGTAAAAATATAGTTAATTTTTGAAATGATTTACTCTTTCTCTTTATAAATCTTTTATTTGCCTTCACTTCGAGAGATTTGCTTTAGACTTAAGCCTTTTTTTTGCGCAATATTCTGCACTCATTCAAAATGGTTCTGTCCATGAGCGGTAGTAATTTCTATAAAACTCTTAATAGACAAATAAGCACGGGACGATCACGAACGTTCATGTTTAAAAAGCATTTTGAAACTAAATTTCTTTAAAAAAATGTTATCGGAGCATCACAAGTGCGCGATTCCAAAGGAAATTGTATTTTTCAGAAGTCCGTTGAGCATTACGTGGGAATCACAAAAGGAAATGAGTTTGAAAAGTGGTGTTGTACTTATGGAATTAGGTTTTAATAAAATTCGGTTGACCATCACTTGGGTGAAGTTTCAGTGGTTTTACTTAGCAACGGAATATGAAGTCATCCAACCACCATGGATTTGGAAGCAGTTAATTTTTTTTATTCAAATATTTGAAAAAAAAAAAATCCTAAAATTTCAATTTCTTGAGGAATACTTAAAAATTTATTTAAATTTTGTAAATAATTTTTGTCGACTGAAGATAAATTTGCTAAGAAACAATGATGACAAATTTTCCAAATAATCCATGACAATTTTTTAGCTATATTAAAATACTGAACAATTTTATTTAGATATAATATCAATGCAGAAAAGTTAATTAAATTTAATTTACAAAAACGGTTTAGATACAAATAATTGTACTTTTTAATTAGACCCTTCCCGCTAGGATTTTAGATTTAAGTTGAAAATTTTTTTTTGCTCAATTTAAGACTACACAGGCAGCACCCTATTCTAGGAGGGAGAATTACTCTTAAAATAATTTCTGCCCTATCGATCCCGAAAAGTGGGGTCGAACAGAAGTCCTTGAGCTTTGTGACTCGCTCTACCGATTGTGCCACGCTGGAATTTTAATCAAATTTAAATAACCATGTCAATTTTTTTATTGTTATTAATTACACATAGTGGATTTAACAGATCTAGTCAATCACCTTACTGGAATTTATGGCGTCCAGTCATTACCCAGTTTTGGATTAAACAAAGGTCAGTCAATTAATGCATACTGGATTTTAACAATGTCAGTCCATTACCCCCACACTGAATTTTAAACAGGTCAATTAATTACCCATTACTGCTATAACGTTCAGATCAATTAACCAATTTTTCTGGGATTTAGCAGGTTCGTCAATTATACCCATACTGGATATAACAGTTCAGTCAATTACGCATTCTGGATTTAAAAGTTCGGTTAACTAGCCATACTGGATTTAACAGGCGAGTCAATTACCCATTCTGGATATAACATTTCAGTCAATTACCCATAATGGATATAATATTTAAGTCAATTACCCATACTGGATTTAACAGGTCGGTCACGACAATAGCATTTTTTATATTTTTGCATTCCATTTTCTAGATTACCAGCATGAGAAACAGGCAATCAAAGGCAGTATTTTTAAATATATTATTATGGCAATGAAACATAACACATCTTTTAAAAGTTTATTGTACATAATTAAATAGTTGCATCAGATCTTTGAAAACTGAGATCGAATTTTTAAGAGTATTTAAAAAAAAGATAGATGACTAGATCTCATTCAATTAAAAGAAAATTTGTTTTCAAAAATTTATTTGTTTTGATAAAAATCCCTACCAAAATTGTAAGAATATTTCTTTCGAATAAAACATTCAAACTAAAAAATATTTCTTAATTTTATTCCTCTAAGAAATGAGAAAAAATTTGATTAAAATTTTCATTATAAAATAATTCTTACAGATTATTTTTTCAAGATGGTTGAAACTATTTAAATATTTATGGTATAGCAATCAATTTAAATTCACATTTACTTTTACAAACTAAAATTAATATTACCACTCAAAGTTCCTTAACAATAAATTATAATATTAGGTGTCCTGAATGGTTCTCGCATTTTCGGACACTTAACATACATATCCGAAGGAAATATTCTTTAGAGAATTTAAATTTTTATAAAATAAACCATGAACTTAAACTAGTTCATATATAGTTAATTAAAATTTAACAACATTAAGAAATTAGCAAGACAAGAATAGTAAAATAAGTATACTACATAAAATTATGTATATATAACAAATATTTATAAATTAAGACATCTTTATCTTCTAATAAAATCTTTAGATAAGCCTCGGTATCTTCTATAAAAAGTACATTTTCAAATTGACAAACGATTTAAAAAAATTACACGTAGTCGTGTAGTTTAAAACAAAAATGTAAATTAATAAAAATTTTGAATTACATACTCCAAATTCAAAGTTTGTTTTACACTATAAAATACAAACAACGTTCGTACATTTGCTTAGTTTTTGGCACAAATAATGAAGAAAATAATAGCTTAATTCAAACTAATTCTTGTGAATAATTTTTATTTGAAATATTTCGATCAATTTTTTCGCTACAATTTTTAGGTAGTAAATATTAACAACTGATAATTTTAGAAAACCTCTAAGATAGAATTCGCTTATTAATTGTTATGCAAAATGTTTGGTATTTTAAAGACTACTTTGTACATACAAGCTTTACTCATATTTATTTTAATACTTTAGAATTAAATGTTGAATAGCTTTCATATTTTTTCTTAAGCTTTCTACTGAAGCTTTAACCTAGAAGACTGACGAACTTTGATATAAATTTGTTTTTTAAGAAATGTAATTTGTTTTTTTGACTTCACTAACTTTTTTAAGGCCATATCCCTAAAATTATCGGAGCAGTAACGAAAAGCTTCTACAAGCACATTTAAGTTAAATAAAGCTAATATATAGAAATTATTCCCGATATCGAAAACACCATCTTTGTTAACAGATTTTGACAATAATAAGTAAACAGAGTCCACCTCTTCTAAGCAAAGTAATTTTGTAATTAATTTTGCATAATCTTTTTCATGCTTGAATCTCATATCTTCCTTTATTTGGAGAGGAACTAATTTTATAAAATATCTTAACATGTCTGCGTATATACCATCCGTACCTTCTATTTCAATCATGTTCCATATATTTTTTATAACAAATATAAAGTGTACAAAATAATCATCAAATTCTATATGATTCAATAACATAATATAAAAAATGACAAAGATATCATGCCACCGAGGATGCATGATTAAACTACTTAAAATAAAATTTGCACAATCACTTTTCACAAGTTCTAGCGTATCAACGTCTAGATGAATTATTAAAAACATTAAAATATTAGTTACAGGAATTTGAAACGAATTTCTTAGTAGCAAATTTATCGAAGGAAATATTCTCTCTTTGCAGAATGGATAATTTTCAATTAAATATTGTACTCCTATTTCATTGCTGAATTTTAAACAACACTTAAACATAAAATAGATGATGTTCACCTCTTCATCATTTTCAAGCAACTCTTCATCATAATCGTCATCATTTTCAAACATTTCCTCTACACAGGTTTTATACAACTCTCTAAAACTCTCATTATTTCCAGTAATTTTCCAAATCCAAAAATATATAAAGAGATCACGTTCAAATTCAAGAAATTTTCCACCGCTTATATACCAGTTTCGAATCTCTAATGATAATTCGTAAAAATAAGTTTTAATTATTTGTTCATCAAATAAATATGTACAAGAAAATTCAAACTTCTCTTTGTTGGAAAGCTTATGCAATTTTTCAAAACTTGAAGAAAAGTTTCTCGAGGATTAATAGTCCTTTGCCAATTAAAAATAAGATTTTTCAACATTTCTGATCTATCTCGTTCATTAATTTTTAGTAAAAAAATGTTTATTTCTGTATACACTAAACGAATAGTAAGCAATACTTCTTTTACATAATATTTTGGCCAATATGATATTTCTACTTTCTTTTCAACAATGCTGAATATTTTATCAGTATTTTCTATTGTAAGTATATTGTCATCAGATGAAGGCAGTTTTTTATTAATTTCTTCAATAACTTCTTTGCTTCTGAAAGCATTAATAACTACATTCAAAATGCAAAGTTTCTGTAATTTTTTTACATTAGTTCTGTGCAGATAATCTGTACTCAAATCAAAATTTAAATGTAAATCTTTTGGAAGGTTGACCAAACTTTCATCATTGGTCGACATCATCATTTGTCGACATTATTAATTATTATTATTAATACTTTTTTTTATTATTCATTAAATTTATCCTTAGTATTATTGAAATTATGCTTATTTATATATTTATTTTATATAATTATACATTTTAATCTAATAATTAATATATTATTAACTGATATAAAAAATTGACTTATTGATTATTATACCATCAATTATTATTATTATTTTCTTATAATAAATTTATAAGCTATTAATTAATATTTATATTAAGAGCTACAAAGGCAGTATTTACTTTTAACTGCCTCTGACTGTGGCAATAGCCCTACCAAATTGAAATCACCCTTGTGTAGGTGTGGGTGTGGGTGGGATGTGGGTGTGTAGTGTGTGTGTGTGCTTCAATACACCTTAAAAGTAAACATTAATCATTTTTCAATTCAGTTGCTCCGGCAATCAGGCTCCGGCTCCACCCAAATAATTTTACCTTTTTCCCTCTAGCTCTTCACTGGAAAAAATTTGGCTCTACGGATTTCCTTCCAGTTCCACAAATTTTGTTATTACAGCCAACTTTTTGAAAAAAATAAGGAAACTGAATTTGATTTTTTAAGTATGAATTTCTGCTATTAACTTTCACTTTTATAATATTATATTTCATAAACGTCTATTTTAATTATTTATTATTCATATTAGTATTATATATATTATTCAGTATTATTAAATTTATTATTATTATTAATTTATTATTATTGATTATTATTTACTATTATATGTAAATTTATTATTTAGTTTACTCATTATATTTTATTTTATTACTATCATTATTATCTATGTTTCTACGATCCTTATTTATTATTTTATTTATTATTATTATTATTATTTCCTATTATTATTATTTCCTATTATTATTATTTCCTATTATTATTATTTCCTATTATTATTTCCTATTATTATTATTATTAATTTAATAATTTTGTTAATTCTAAATTCTTTAAATTATTATTTTATTATTATTATTATTATTATTATTAATTATTTTATAATTATTATTATTTCCTAATTTCTATTATTTATTTATTATTTATTATTTATTATTTATTATTTATTATTTATTATTATTTATTCTTATTAGGTTTATCTTAAAAGTTTATATTATTCAATTTGATGCTTACATCAAGTAAGGAAATGCCAACAATGATGATTTTTTTTTTTGTATATTTTCTTAGAATTTTAATGTTAAATAATAATTTTTATTGTGGTGTATCAGACTAGTTTGTAAATCAAGGGGTTACAAACCTTTGAATATAAAAAAGCCTCTTTTTACGCTGTTGAAATTAATTATTTTAATTATTAATAAATGAATAAAAGTAATATTTGCAAAAACTAGCTCAATAACACACTTGAGCAAAAATAAAAATAATAAAAATAAAGAAGGAAATGAAAATAAAATTGAATATTGAATAAATAATAATATATAATCATAATAAAAAATCATAATAATCACAATAATTAATAATCAATCATAACAGTAAGAGTCATAATAAATCATGACAATTGTTAAACTCAGCCCACTTTTTGTAGCATGTATTTGGAGTTTTATAGAAAATAGAAAAAAAGGTATATATATTAGGTATATATTATATATTATATATATATTATTTATTTATACTATACTATTATTATTATTTATTATATATTAGTTTTTATATTATGTATTATATTATATACTATGATATATTATTATAAGTATATATATATTTATTAATTGTTATATTGAGTCAGAATTATTGTTTTTATTTCGTTATATATATATTATATAATATATATTAAAGACTTAATATAAATTAAAATTCAAAGAATTAAAATAATTTAACATTCCCAAAAACGTTTTGTTTTTTAGCTTCTTCAAATTTAATAATCCTTTTTTTAAATCTAAGCGCATAACGAAACCAAAATTGAGAGAGACTGTGCGAGGCTTAGCGCTTTTGTTACGATATAAATGCCTATATTGCTCTATTGTAAGAAGAGTTAAGTGTATTGTGTTATTCGCAATGATATTCTGGCGAAACTTATAAAAGTTCTTTTATAAAAGTTTTATTTTAGTTTTAATATAAATTAATTATAAATTTATTTTGTGAAAAATTATTTGACTATATTGTTATATTATTTATTATTACTATTGTAAAATTTATTATAATTATTATTTATTATTATTATTATTAATTATTTATTTTAATATTATTATTTATGGGTGTATTTTAGTTATTTATTTATATTGGATTTATTAATTATTTATTATTATTATTATTATTATTATTAGTCATATTTTGAGGATTATATTTGCAGATGGGGGTGTCAGCTGGCCCTCCGAACTTTTTTATGTGGAACAATTACTTGGATATACTCTTAAAAAAATTATCATAATGGTGAGAGGTATAATGAAAAGGGTGAAGGAACGAAAAATGGCGGCGGTTTCTCCTTAAGTAAACCATGTAAAGTACAGCTCCTTTTCAAAGTTGTGTTGCTTAAAGCTTTTTCTTCCATAGACTTTTCATTTTTGATCTCATTCAAGGTTAGTTCTCTAATATTTCGGATTGCCCTCTATTGTCGGTTCAGGTTATGAGTTGAAGTTTTGTTAGGTTATATGTTCACAGAGAATAAAATCTACATCTGCAATTATCAAGGTCTTTTTTATCATAATTCGTGGTAAACTAATGATTGAAACCTTGAAATCTGGAGCGCAGCTTAGGCCCATTATTGTTTTTTTTTTTTTTTTAGGTATATATTTATATTATAAGAAGTCTATGGAAAAATTTTTAAAACTTTTGAGAGGCCTGTGTAAGGATTTGTTTCTTTCTTAAAGACTTAAAATCATTTTCGTTTTCTACTATTTGGTCGCGTGTATTATTATGGTTTTTTCTAATAGTATTACCAATTGTCCTTGCGTTATCTTGTTTTATTATTTTTTCCTTTGTTTCACTATAGTTTAATTGGTTTATGTAATTTTTTTCTGCAGCTTTGATAGGTTATGTTAACTTTTTTATCTTTATGGCATTTCCCTGATTACTTTTCTGGTCTCTCTTCATTATTTGTACTAGAGGTATCTCTTTTATCTGTTTAATTTCATATAATAAATTCGGGGTACATCCCTCTTTGTGCTCTTTATTGGGAGCGGATTTTATTGTAGTTATGGATTATTATTATTCTATTATTATTAATTATGATTATTATTAATTAAGTATTAATTTATAGATGACGTTATCTTACTATTATTTGTATCATTAATCATTTTATATTTTCATGTTTATTTATTTTTTTTTCATTCTTTACTTTTCATTATTATAGACGTTCTATTTTTCATAAATAATATCAGAAAAGTCGATAATAATAATCCTTCAATTTTATTATTTTCAATAATATTTTTTAATTACAATTTTTAATTTATTATTTATTTACCAGTAAGTTATTAATTTCTAATTAATTGATTTATATTTAGTTATCTTTATTTATTATAATTATCTTAAATCTATTGTAATTATAATGGTAGCCTATTTATTTATTTATTCTTGTCAAGCTGAAAATTCAAATATATGATATTATGATATATATACTATCTTATTGTTATATAATAGTTGTAATACATGTTTACATATATAAGAATATTATTACATGATTAATTATTATTTATTTTATTTTTTATACTTATCAGTCAAAATATTTTAAAATTACAATAATTCTAGATATTCTTCTTTTTAAATTAGCCATTTTATCAGAAAATATGTTGTATTTATATTACTGTTATATATATATGTTATGTATAAGGTAGGTGTCCTATTGCTGTTTAACCGTCACTCTTTCCGTTCCAGTTTTTAAATTTTTTTTCTTTGTTTTTCTGTTTTTTAATTTAGTATCTGTTTTTGGGCTACTAAGGTACATTGTAATGACTCTTTAACAATTGAATCATATTTAACAAGTCAACATTAATGCTGTGTTTTTTTGTGTTTGTTTTTTTTTTGTTTTTTTTTTTTGTTAGGCCCCTTATTTATGCATCTATAGCCTATATTATGGATACGTCCTTGTAAATTTCTGACAAATCCAATTTTGAACTGATATAATATTTTAAATAATCCTATTCAAATTTATGTTAAAGATTTAATTTTTTTAAAAAAAGGAAAATATCTCTGAAATTAATTATATCAATTTAAAGTTGTAAAATAGGAGCCAATTGACATATGTTGGAATCATGCGTATAACAGGTCTTTTATCTGATATAAATGTAAAAGAAAAAAAAAAAAAAAATAAAATAAAAAAAAAATAAAAAATTAATAAAAAATTAATTTTTGAAGAATATATGCTGTAGATAGGCTAGTTTATATATTCTGTGTTTTCAATAGAAGGTATACATATTATTCTTTATTCTTCGAAAAATGTTACGTAGACATTTCTAAGATTTTTATGCACATTTTCGTAAACATAAAGAAGCAGGACGGCTTTTTCCTTTTTAAATGTGTACCAAATTATCAAAAATTCGATCCGATAATGTTCAGTGCAGAAAAAAACAGAAAAAAAAAAAAATAAATTAGGGGGCTCGAGCCGAGCCGACGGGGATCAGAGGGGGGGACGTTTCCCTGGTCTTACCCGTTAGGGGAGGGGCGGAGGAAACCCCTCGACGACATTTCATCTCAAGATATCCAAATCTAAAAGTCCGGAGACCCTCCCTGGAGGGGGAAATTAGTCCTACCTCTGTGAGTTCCCCCGTGTAAGGCCCGAGAGACCCTCTCCGACTTCCTGCCCTATCTTTGCGGGTTAATCCTTCTTGGGTTTCAGATTTTCCTTTTAGTTTTAAAACAATAGATAAATATAATAATATTAATATGTATCTTCATAGAATTTTATCAAGTTATTTGTAAGGTATATAGTTTTTTATTTGAATCTACGTTTCCGTTATCCTACTTTGATATCGATGTTAGGGTACTATATTACTAGAAGAAACTATTTAAAAAAAAAACAAAAAAATTATTTCAAAACTGTGACGGTTCAGTAAAACTAGAAGAAGGGTCTTCGGTGTAATGTTGGTATTAATATTTTATTATATTATATATATATATTTTATATATTTATACTATATATTTTATATATATATATTTTTTGATATCCTTATTAATTATAAATTTTTTGTAATAAATATATTAGAATATATAATTATATATATATATAATTTTATTTTTATATATATATATATATGTAGTTATATTATTATATATTATAATTTATAATATTTGTTTGATTATTGTTATTTATGTATGTATATATTTATTCATTAATATTAATTCTATATATTTTATTGGAATTATATATTATCGGTCAGAGTGTCTATAATATGCCTGACATCATGTAACTTTTAGAAAACGGCAGCACCTACAGGTAAAACAATTGGCATATTTCGCTTCTGATGTAAACACTGAAGGCATGGTTAATTACAATTTCATAAACATAATTTTTTATCTTTTTTCATTATAATGTATTTTTTTTGTTTGTGGATAGATTCATAACTTAAAATTTAACAACGAGCCATAACTTTCCCCTAATGCAATTTGCTTTTACGATTATTTTTTATCATCTAATAAGTAGCCAGGCAATGCTCAGCCTACGACTACTGAAAAACGAATAATATTGAAGCAACTATATCTTCCATTACATATACGTTTTTGTATTTTATATTATATTTAGATTGTTGTTTCATTATTATTTGATTTTTATATATGATATAATAAGTATTTTTTGTAAAAATAGAATAAAACGGAAATTGCCTTAAACAGGCAATAATGAAGTAGTCTTCTTCCATTCTTACCTGGGGTTTTTTTGTCCCGCATTATATTTTGGTTATTAAAAATACATTATTCCAATAAGAGGTAAATTTATCGATTTATAGGAGTTTTTTTAATGAAGAGATTATTAATTATCAATTTAGACCAAGAATTTTGAAAATTTGGAAATCTGTTAATGTTTAAGAGTGTAGAAAAAAAAAATTTGTTTTTTTTTGCTAATTATTAAATAGTCCCTATTATATAGTAAAAGTGTAATAATTTTTTTTGTTTTTTTTTTTGTTTTTTATATCTATAACGTGAATTGTTTCGCTTATTTATGTGGGTAAAGGGTTTTTGTTCTCGCTAAAGATTGGTCATGTAGTCGGGGTCTTCTGTCGTTCCTCTCCTTGCGTGGACGATCGGGGCGGGTTACTTCGTCCTCTTTCCTCTCTGTCCTCCCTCGTTTCGCTCGTAGCCCCTAATTGGGTGAGAATAAAGATGTTTTAAATATTTTTCCGTATTATAAGCGTCAAAAAAAAAAAAAATTAAAAACGCCCTCCTTAGAATTTTCAGCTGATTCCAAATAAATGTAACATTTGTTTACTGTAGGTCTGCCGTTCTCGGAGTTACATGATGTCAGCTTTAGACACTCTTTTTTTACCAATATATTATATATATACTATATAGTATTATTTTATAGTATATATATTTTTATATTACTATATATATATATAATTATATTATAATAATATATATAATATTATATAAGTTATATATATATTTATATATTTAATATATATATATATATATGTATATATTATATAATAATATATTAATATATATATAATTATATTTATATATATATACTATATATATATATATTTATATATTTTAATAATATCTATATGAATTAAATATATATATATAGTATATAATATATTAGTATTTACTATATTATATATATATATATTATATTATTTATATTATATAATATATAGGGTATATATAATAGTATAATATTGTATTGGAATATCTAAGGATATGACATTTGATAATACAATACTGTATATATCTTGTACTGTATATAGTGATTTTTACCTAATCATAAATTTGGTAACAAACCAAGGCTGCTATTCCGGTATTATCTGGGTTCGTAGTTGCTGCTATTCCAGGTTAATCATTCCTAAGTTAAATTAATATCTTAATGCCGAACTATTGTGCTGACGCTAAATTTCAGATGATCACCTTGTCGCAACATCCTTCAAGAGCTGCCAGACTTATTTACAATTTAAAACCCAGCATGTATCTGTTATAATTATTTTTTGTAGCAATTTAAAATATTTTTTAGTTATATAGAAATACACAAAAACTAACATAGGTTCGGATTATTTGCATCATTAGTTAGTTTTTTATGAAATAAAATCTTTTCTATTATATGTATATTAATTCTTGTTGAAAGTCCGGTTTTAATAAATGTTTAGGGCATAACATACCTGTGAATTTAGTATTAATTTACTAGGATTCAATTAACTGTATGAATGGTGATTGGTTTTATTTTTTTTCCTACTGATTTATTTTATAGTTCTTCGGAGTATCGTATCGATTTTTTTTATTTTATGAATCCTATTTCGACGTATCAGTGTTCAGATTTGCAATTTATGTATTACCAATAAATGGTTGGTTTGTTTGTAGATACGCATTAAATAGGCCAACTAACATTTAATGGCCTGATATCCCTGGATTTAATATATTTCTTTATTAAATGGAGAAAAGTGATATTCATTTGAAGAATCTGCAGTTGAAATTAATGTATTAATTGTAATTAATTAAAATTTATTTCTTAAAGATTCCATGCATAGTCAGCTAGTATATTAAGGTTCAATTTTCCTTGCTAGCGTGTTTCTATGTTTTATGTAATAGGTTTTCTTATAGGTTTTACATTAATTTTCAGCTTTTTTTGAATATCTTAACTGCCCTATCTTCTGTCGTTCCAACCAACTCACACTTTTATTATTGTTTTTAAAATTTGAAGATGTCTATTGTATCTTTAATATGTACAGAGGATATGAAAGAGAAAGTTACTTAAGATTAAAACTTGCTTCTCAATATAATATATTAATAAACTGCTTGAATTTATGGATTTTCCTGTGACACATTTTTTGTACTTATTTAGTGTTTTGTTAATAATAACTTACATTTTACAAAGGATTCTCCCTTTTAATTACTACTCGGTAGGCGTCATGTTAATGTGAGCTTATTGACAATTAGACTCAAGTTGATAGAAATTTCAAATCTTTTAAAATTCTTATATTTTGGATAAGCACTTCATATAAAAAAGTCCACAAACAGCCAAACATAGTCAAAGATTCTTTCCAATTTTACTCACAACTACTATGCATACTAAAGATATGTTCTATTCAAGACATTTTTAATCGTATATCCCATACTGGTCTACAATCGGATCTTACCACTTTCTACGGTGACGGATGGGTTTTCCCATAATCATAGTCGAAGTCTTGCATTGTGATTCCTGAACTACATTGTCTTTATTCTTGTGATAACGAAAGTTCTGTAGAGAATAAAACTGTAGTGATAAAGGTCAAAATAAAACTATTGATCAGTAAGGAACTTTCTTAATATTAACAGTTTTTTCGGGGGCCTTTTAAAAAATATTTTGGGAAAAAATGAAAAAAAGTTGAGAACATTTAGTGTATATCTCTAATTCCGTTCAATCGACTCGCATGCTTAGACACTAGCTGGTAACATAACCATATCTTATAGTGTTAGCAATATTTTCAAACTCGATTATTTCTACGTAATATTCCACAAGTAAACATGCTGTAACTCAAAGTATAATAAATATAGATGAAGAAAAGTTCAAGACTTTCGTTCTCGCTTATGCGCGCTGTTGTAACATCTTTTGTTTCGGATAGGGACCGTAAATTATGAAAAAAAAGATTTGACGTGGGTGCGGGCTATTTTAGTCTCAGATACTATGGAACATTTCAGCGGGCTCGTGAGAGTAAATAAATTACTATAACCTTGCTTCCCTATTGAGCTAACGCGATCGTAGGCCGTATAATTTTTAGAACAACTAGGGGACGACACTTTCGAACTCATAACTTTCTTTTCAATGTGTAAATAATTTTTCGTAATAGGATATTCGGTCACTATGTTAAGTCTGTGCGAAAAGCTAAAATGTTCCGAATGCGTTTTATAATGAATTTTGAGCGTGTTCTTAATATATTTAAAAGAGAAGCCAGATATTTTGTGAGGAGGTTGTTTGGTAGGCACGGGTGAAATTTTCAGCGAAATCATAGGATAAGGTGCAAATGCGGTTATGTATATGCTAAAGGTGTATATTTGTAAATTGCGGAAGGCTAATAGTGATATGATCGAAGAGAAGGAATCTAGAAATATCAAATTTTTTCGAAGTATATCGTTTTTTTTTTTTTTTATAATCATTTGGTAATAGTAGTTAGATCCTGTAATCCTTTTCGGGGGAGGCTCGCACCAATTAAAAGGTATTGTAGTAATGAGAGCGCCAGCGTGGTTTGGTATTCGAAAAAGATTTCAATCTGTGAGATGTTATTTTTTTTTCTCATGTTTGGTACAGGGGTTTGGGTTCTAGTTTTTCATCTAATAGAAATTAATAATAAGAGATAAAAGTTTGTACCAATCTGCAAGGATAAATTATTGGGGTAGATTTCTTTATTCGTTCGTTTAGGGATTAATCTATCTAGCATGGCGTTTTTTTTCCGATTATTGTATTTTTTTTTACTGTTTATATAGGTATTTTGTTATTTTGTTTTTTCGACTAATTTTCGTAATAATTCTCTGGTTTCTGGATTAGCGAAAGAGACATTCGTTTTCTGATATAGACTCAATACTGTGTGATGTGAAAATAATGGTAATAAAAATTGGCAATTTAGCTATTCTTTATAAAGGATGTTACATATAATTAGACATGATATATCTGTAAATTATCACCTAGTTTTACGCTCATCGTCGTGATAGCTCCTTGCTAGGTTCACGTTTTTTTGAAGTCTTAAAACCGTCTCAATTAGAAAAATGAGCGGCAAAGATTACCTCTTAGCTATTAGATGTCTGTTTTTTTTATCAATGTTAATTTTGTTAAAAATCTTTTTTTTTAAAGTGGGCTCGAGTGCCGAAGCCGTGTTTTGGACAGAGGAGCGGGACTGTATATATTCCCTCCCCGTCGTCCCACGCTGAGTGCCGAGAGACCATAGTTACTTCTTGTCCTTATTCACTTTTCCCGCGATTTAAATCTCTGGGTAGCATCTTAGTTTTTAAAAAATTAATGTTATTTGTTCCAACTTTTGACTGTTTCTCTATCTCTTATTTGGCCCTGCATAATCGGAGAGTAATAAACTTTCGTATCATCATCTTTCTGTTGCGATATATATTTTCTTTGGTTAGACATTCCTTTTAAGGGATCTAAGTTTCCATAAAAAAAATAATAATTTTTTGGCTAAAAACCGATCTTGTAATTACGTTAGTAGATACATTATACTAATATATTAAGGTTATTCTTTTTTATTTTTTAAAGCGGCGTATCTTTTCTGAAAATAATTTTCTAAGTTCTAAAAAATTTTTCGCTTCCTTTCATGAATTATATTTTAAGTTTATGTTATCCGTTTTCTTTTATTGGGAAAATTGTCGTTAGCTTGGCAAGTCTTTCTGGCAATAACTTCCATTGAAGCTTGCCCTACGTAATAGAATTTATTTCTTTTAATAAAACTTGACTTTTTCTGAAACTTAGAATATTTTGTGGTTTGAAAACTGTGAGTAAATTTTTTTCTTCAGAAAATATTGTAACTGATTCTATGATATATATTGAGTGAACTTTCGGCCTGATAGAGAATTATAAGTCTGTAATTTTCATTGGTAGTTTGGTATAATTTAATTTAATAGAAATATTAATTAAATAGTTTTTTAAAAATCAATCGATTATGTTGTTTAAATTCCTTAACAGGTAACTGATTGGCCTTAAATTATTATTAATCACTATGCTATAAATAAAATTGCATTTGGTATAAATAAATCAGTTTTTTTGTTGCAATGTACAGAGGAATTTTAATGTATCTGAGTTACTTGCAAAATATCGCAATAGTCTGATCAATTTTTTGGGTTATTTAACAAAACACTTATTCATCACTTATTATACTTAATGGGTCCTGGGGTAAAATCAATTATATACCATCAATCTGGAAATAAGCATTTGTAGATTGATTACCTTTATATACGAGAGAGGTTTTGGTTTCACCCAGGCTATTTCACTTACTTTTGGCCTGGGGGGAACGAATATGATATATAAGAACATACGATGGTAAGTCTTGAATTTAAAAATGAGTGCGATGATTTGTAACATATCTTGTTAATAGCTAACTGTTACGAAATTAATTATATTAATTATTTTATATATTATATATAATATATATTATATTATTTTATATATACTATAGTTATATATTTATATATTTATATTA
>JABUQX010037854.1:0-33980 GCA_015478945.1 Trachelipus rathkii
TCAGCAGAGATATGGAAACTCACAGATAGGTAATTTATTATAAACATCAAAGAGTCAATAATTGCTAAATGCCTTTCCAATGTAAATCGAGGGTTGCAAGAGTTGTCACATAATAACCAGGAAAGCAAAGTTATTTAGTTTGGGGGAGCTGCCGAAAATGCAATATTATAGATAAAGTCTGGGAAAGAATTATTTTTGTAGCCACTGTTTCTGTGTTATGATTAATATAAATTATCAAGATAGCAATTACTAAAAAACAGGTTAAGAGGTCGAAAGATTGTTGGTGTTAAGACGATATTGTGAGATATATAAGAGTGCTTTCATTAAGAGAGATGAAGTGAAAATGGAGGAGAAAGGTTGAGGCATTAAAGAATGGATTGGTACAAATTACTACAAATGGGTTATGGTTATTAACAACAGGGTATGAAATGTAAATTGAATAATTTATTTGGGATTATGTTTGTACTAGTTACTTTCAATTGAGAATTTATAATTATGCAATAGATTGAAGAAAGAGGAAGTAATACATGAGATTTGTAGTTAATGTCTAATTTAAGTTTTCTTCAATTGTGGCAGGATTGAAGAGTATGATATTAGTAGAATTAAGTGATTATTATAGAATCTAAGGAAAAGACGAAATGATAATTAAGGTTAGTTAAACAATAAAGATTGCTTTTAACTAGTATGAGGTAGGATACAGGTATTGAATTATCTTAAGTGATAGGTTAAACGTATGAATTAAATGCTAATCTTTTATATGTTTTTTTCCTTCCTGTGTAGAAGCATAAATATTTCACGTTTTTTTCTACATAGTTTTAATAAACTTTATAAAACGCATATAATAGTGCGTTACATAAAGCAGATATCTTTATGTTCAGCACTGAGTGAATAACAACCAAGAAAGAGTGAGTGGATATACATCTTGGTCTATGAGAATGTAAAAGTGATTTATTTATAGCCATATTTAAGAAACTTTGTAGGTTTTGAGCGTAATTAATATCGTAAGTATATAAGCTTTACTTACGTCATTCAGTTATATTGTTGTTGTATTTACTTTTGAATTTTTATTCAAAAGTTAAATCTTTACATTCATTATAACTAATTATTCCAAAATTATTACTAATAACTTCCTTTTCTATTTTATGCTATGCATTACTAACATTTCAAAATCAGTCTTTTAGATCAAATATTTCTAAACTACCGCCAATACAATATAGTTTAAAATAATGGCTTTTAAATAAATTTTACAAAACTTTAATAGAACATATTGGAAAGCTTTAAAAATATAAATATTGCTATTATTTTAAAATTATTTTTTGACCATGACATCTTAAATTTTAATAACGTCATACAATAGTGAAACTTTCATTGCCAAAAATTTTGGAAGATTGGACGTATAATTGAGGATCCAAAGTACTAAGAAAATTGAAATCAGAAGCTTTAAAGTAATCGATACAAAAATGTCAGAAAAAACAGAAATGAACAGTGTGAACAACACGAAAACGTATTTAGAAAGTCCCCACTCAAATAAAATTATAATGGTAGGGAAGTGGAATCTTTTTACACAATTTGAACCTAAAATATAACGAAGATTTAACGCTCACCAAAGTTTTTAAATTTCTCCCATATCCACTTCTTTCAGAGTTCTTTTTTCCAATTCCGAAAAAAGATACTCATGCGAATTCTTAACGTAGTCTCTCATCACTGCAAAATGTCTCCAATTTCTTCTCGTTCCGAGTTTGATCATCATTATTTTAAAATTCCTTTTCGACACGCACGATCCTTGTATGGCGTTACCCCAGATTTCTATCTACAATCTAAGAATAATAAATAATCATATAATAATAATAATAATAATAATAATAATAATGAATAATAATGAATATAATAATATATAATAATAATTAATAATATAATAATAATAATATTTGGCAAAGTCTTTTTCTTAAATTCCTAAGCTATGTATTGTCAATTTCTTTTTCAGACGTAACAATTTCCTTGAATAAACAAAATGATTACCTTCTGAAATCATATTTTCTTTAGCCGCTCACGGTGGACATTTTCAAGGATATGACTATTTTAAGAATGATAATATTAAAAACAATAACATTTAATAATATATTACCGATTACGAATGATAATAATAATAATAATAATAATAATAATATTTTTTCTTTTGTGAAAATATAAAATATTCCTTCAAATGCTTAAATCATGACGAAGGATACAATTTAAAGAATCGTGAATAGACCTGAAAGAGGGTGGTATGGAAATCAAAGTTGTATATGACTGCCTTACTAAGCTTTTCACCAAATTCAGCGTCACAGGAGTATCACCTTGATGATTGGCGATTCAATGGACCAAGAGGCAGAGAAGATAAGAGAAGAAAGAGAAGAGAAGAGAAAAGAGAGAGAAAAAAGAAGAGAAGAGAAGAGAGAAGAGAAGATAAGAGAAGAAAGAGAAGAAAGGAAGAGAGAGAAGAGAGAGAAAAGAGATGAGAAGAGGGTAGAGGAAGGATGGAGAAAGAAGAAGGAGAAAAGAAAGAAGAGAAGAGAAGAGAAGAGAAAGAAGAGAAGAGAAGAGAAAAGAAGAGAGAGAGAGAAGAGAAGAGAAGAGAAGAGAAGAGAAGAGAAGAGAAGAGAAGAGAAGAGAGAGAAGGGAGAAAAGAGAGAAGGAGAAGAGACGAAGAGAAGAGAGAAAGAGAGAAAGAGAAAAAAGAGAGAGAGAGAGCGAGGAAGAAGAGAGAAGAGAAAGAGAAGATAGAGAAAGAAGATAAACAATCTAGCTTTTAGCTACACTAAATTTCACATAGATTTAAGATTCATTTTAAGAATGTTTAACTTTTTCATTTTTTTTTCCTTGTTTTCCTTTTTTTAATTGTCGCTTGGTTGGGGAGATGCTAAGTACTTTAATTATCGGGTTGACAAAATCAAACAGTAAGGTTCGATTGAAGGCTGCATGCCCCGATACAAGGACTTTGAAAATGTGCTAGGCAAAGGAAGTTGGAAAAAATTAGATAAGGGAACATGTTCCATTAAAAATAGATATTTATTTTTTTAACACACACCACTCTCTAACAAGTTCATTCCTCATTTTATAATTCTTCTACACCTAGCACACCCTAAGATTGTCCATCGTGAACACATTTTGAACTTTAGATCTATACTTTCTTATTCCATACCATATCTCAACTATATCAATAAAACAGGTAAACATACCCCTAATGTAAGACCCTAGCACACTCAAGGATTAGTCCTTTAGCATTCACCAACGCATTTACATTGCATCCAGCCACCTTCCTGCATTCACAACTTTCCTAATACACACTGCATCGTCTCGTTTCCTCTTCTCATCCAACATATACCTAAATATTTAACTCAGACACTTGTTCCAGCTGCTCACCATATAAATAACTTCACTGAGGACTGTCCTCACTCACAACCTAACCTTACTCTTATCCACGTTTACTTTCAAGCCCCTCTTCTTACATCACCTGCAAATAGTGTCTATCTCAATCCTTCAAACTGATAATATATATACTATATATATATATTATATATATATATTATTAATATATATATATATATTAATATAATATATAATTTATATATATATATATTATATATATATATAGTATATATATTTATATATTTAATATATATATATTATATATATATATATATATATATTATATATATATTATATATATATTTATATATATATATATATTATATATATAGTATATTATTATTTTTTATTTTGATATATATATTTATAATTTTTATATTATATATGTATTATAAATATATATATATATATAATATAGTATATATATATACTATATATATATATATTAATATATATTAATATATATATATATATATTATAATATATATATATATATATATATATTATAATTTATATAGTATATATATGTATATTAGTAATATATATATATATATGACTCATTATATTATATTAATAATATTAATATGTATATATTATTATATCCAAAACAGAACTCGTTAGTGAGACTTCGTCGAAGTCAAAATCACCTAAACACTTCAAGATCGCGACGACCTTACTATGGTTAATTCGTTAAATGTGGGTTTATCCTGCTTAGGTTGGGTCCACAACCATCAGCCTCTCGAACAATAACACACCCAATTCACTCCTATTCTCAAATACTTTTCTTCTCGCCTCTGCCAAACTGCAATTTTCTCCTCGCAGGCATGTCTGTTACTGACTCAAACACTTTATGCTTCGGTCTCCCAGTCGGGTCAATTACGTAGCACATCTCACTGTTTTAACCAAATAAAACAATAGGTCTCGCTTAACCAACCGAATATAATACATCCTTTCCACATGAAAAAACTATCTCAACGTACTGTCATTTTTCTCTCATTTAGCCCTTTTTTCACACCTACAACAAACACTCAAAATCGTTATTCCTCTATTGTTATCAATTACTTCTCACATCTAAAACATCCCTAAATTTGTTCAATCACTGAACACATTGTACTTTAGATCTATATCCTTTATTCCAGACATATTCTCACAACTATGCATTAACACTGGTAACACAAACCTTCAAGTAAGACCCTAGAGCACTCAAGATTAGTCACCTTAAGATCCCAACACGATTTAAATTGCATTAGCGCACCTTCTCACCATTTACAATTTTCTAATACATCTATGCATAATCAAATTGGACTTTTCATCACAATCATATATCCTTAAATGTATTTAAACTTCAGACACTGTTTCATGCAGATCACATCAAACATATCCACTGAGGATTGTTCCTCACTCACACATAATCTTGCTCTTATGCTACGTTTAATGTTCTAACCCTACATTTCACACCCTGTCTGTTTCCAATCTCTTAGCCAATCCTTCAAGCTCTACGTTCAGATTCGCCACGGACAACACCAAATCATCATGCATATAATAAGGTAGGGCACCTACTCTCTTCCAGTCTCTATCATTCCTATACCCATTCCTTGCCACCAACTCTAATTCTTCATATACCCCATTCATATACAAATTGAATAAACCAGGAGACATAACAACATCCTGTCTCATTCACTATTAATATTTAACTGATCACATCTCGCTTCACATTGTTTGTTACCACGCTTTACTTATCGCATACAATACTTTTGATCCATTCTGAAGCTACCATCAACACATATATAATAACACTGCCTATTGTAGTCTTATATATTTATATACCCTGTAATTAAATTTTTAATACAAATTATCTCTGCTCCTCATTTTCTCAATCATTTGTTTCATATATAAAAAGATTTTGATCCACACATCCTCTTTATTTCTATCTCCTTTAACATGCACCTTGTTCTTCACAATCGTCATTCAGTCACTCTACATTTCCTATCTTTCGGCAAAATAACCTGCATATTTTCCCTACAACAATCAATAACTTATTCCCCTTAAAAATCTACAGTTACCCTTATTCCTTACCCTTATATAAGGGTACTATTATCATGGTGGCTTGTTTGCTCCTTCCAATCCTCTATGAACTATAAGCCTGCGGCAAAATGCATTGTTGTACCGCAATCCAATAATTATGAAATCTACGCCTGCCTTTATTGAATCATTTTTACATGAACTTTAAACTATTACTTGTTTTGATATGTTTCCATGGCTTCAACTTTTTTCTCACTCTAAACATTACCTCCTCTTACCAATCGACCATCACCGCCAAATACCTTATTCTCCTTGCAAACCACCAACTACACACACATTACTATCACCTCTTCATTACTCGAATGTTATGCAGTTTTCGAAGTGTTCCTCCACACTTCCCCTCTCCACATTTTCCTCAGTTACGAAAGCACCATCCTTATTTATTAACTAGAGCTAGAAAAAAAAAATTTTTTTTTTTTGCTGCCAAGAATTAATGATGAATAGTATTTATTTTGCTAAATAATTTTAATATGAAATTTAATTAGTTTTCCAAATTGGCTTCTAGTCTTGAGATACAGGTGTTCCCACGATTTACTCTTATACAAATATCTTTTTTTAATGCATATTTTACAGTAATTATCGTTTTGATTTCTTTTTAAGGGGTTTACCTTTATATATACACTCTTATTTTTTTTCTAATTTTCCAGAACAATATGAGTACTTCACGAAGAGCTGTTTGAATAACCACAATGTATTCTGCTGCTACCTCTGTGGTGAATATTGCCAGGAGAGCCAAAGAAGAAAAATTTACTAACTTTGTGAAGCAAGCATGTATCTGGCATACTTTGGAATAAAGCTCGGACAAGATAAGTTGGGCTCATTATGGTTCTTGTAAAACGTGGTGTCGAATAATCTTCTCGTTCGCGGAAAAATGACGAAGAAAAAGGTTAAAAATTTGGTGTGCCTATGGTATATCGGGAGCAAAGAATCACCACAGTGAATGTTATTTTTGTTTGGGTTATTATGTGAAAGGGTATCAATTCGTTATCAAGAATCGTAAATTTTTGAAGTATCTCGGATTTTTGTAATTCATGCAGGCGTAACTGTACCTACATCTCCGACGATGTTTCTCCATACCCAAAAAGTGTTACGTATCACTCCCGTACCTATGCATTGTTCTGATGAGAAGATATCCAGTGATTCTTGTGTGTCACTCGTATAATCATGAGTAGTGGTAGGATAAGTATGAAATAAAGTAGCTTCTACCAGCATATTCTCCAGGAAGAGATCCAATTGATTTAGTATAGTTAAGAGTTAGAATTCTCTATCTAAGCCATGATTCTGAGCTTGTTGCATCTAGACTAAGTGATAAAGAACTGTCTCAAGGCCGTAATGTATATATAACTTTTTTTCTGGACAAGAAGAGGTATATTCTTCCATATTTCATTTGAAGAAGAAGACCTAGTATACTGTAGAAACATCATGGACTCCTACTCCATAATGGGGTTACATAAATACCGACCAGAAGATTGGTGATTGTTTATGGATAGTTCAACGAGTAATGCTTAAGTGTGTTTTTTAATTTGTACATGGCAATAGTTTTGCATCGATTCAAATAGGTCACTCAACAAACGGAAAGAGGAAATTAAAATATATTTATGACCTTGCAGAAGCTAAGATATAATGAACACCAGTTTTTTTTCTAGTAATCGTTGATTTGGAGATGGTAACATCTTGCCTTGGGCAGCAAAGCGGTATATAACTAAGTACCCTGTTGCATATGCTTGTGGAATAATAGGGGCTAAAGAAGACGCAATGGGAAAAAGTTGTAGTGGCCTGCTAAGGGAAAATTATGAACAGTAGGTGCATCCAAATATCATTAACGTAACCCTGGTTGACAGGGAAAATTATTTTCCCCCTGCCACATCAAACTAGGACTGATGAAGCAATTTGTTAGCGCCCTAGACAAAGATGGTGAATGTTTTCAAATTATTATTTTGCATGATATTTTTCCAAAGGGTATTGAGTACTGAGATAATCTCAATAGCTGGAATGCTTTAGCGGACCTCAAATTCGCCAAATCATCAAGGATGAAATTTCATAAATGCCATGACTGATATAGAAGCATCTGCAGGAAACAGTGTTGGTCTCTTGGTTTTCAGAACTTTGCGCAACCCATAAAATCTGCCAACTATGTGAGAGACTCGTACAGAAGATGCTTCTCAGACTTCAAAAATTTGAATGCTGTAATATGAGCATAATAAGTTCACTTTCTACGTATTATTTCTACTTTATTATGTTTCGGATAATCTAGGATGTTATAGTTAGGAACAATGGGAGAGGTTCCATCAAGGTAATGAAGATGATTTCAAACCAATTATCTTTCGGGCTTAATATTGAATATTTACACATGATGGTTAGTACTATTTGTATCTTCAACACAATTTTTGAAAATGTGCCAACTATCAGACAATCTAATTTTATGTACTTGTGCAGATGAAGATCTATTAAAAGATGATCCATTGTGGCGGTTATACCGTGTTTTTGACCTATTATTGTCATTTAATGTGGTACTGTACTCATTAACATTTTTGATATATTAACTTTCGTGATTTTTTTGTGATCTTACGGTTGCACTTATACATTTTTATTGTTGTTTATTAATTGTATTTTTTTTTTTTTTTGAGTCCTGTGTTCTGTATCTAAAAACTAGAGCAATTAGGAAAACGGAATTTCAATTTGGAATCAGTGCAAACAATTTACCTTATAAAATTGGACCTTCAATTACTCATGTTTTTGTGTCCGCAACATTTTTTTGTTGGCCGAGTGTTATTCTGATTAGCAGATCTTCCCTTTTTTCTTCTCATTCTTAACCTTTTTGCGCTTTCCTTTGTGAGAGAATTTGATTAAATGAGTAATTGAATTCGCTATTAGTGAGTTTGTGATGTTGTAAAAAATCCTTTTAAGTGAGGAATAGCGAGATTACATTTGTAGATGTTGTGGTCATATGGAATAGGAGGTATGATAGTTGGGTTGCTAAGTACGATTGTCATATTTTGTTGGTGAGTAATTGGTAGGATCTTGACGGCTGGGAGACTATATTATTAATATAATGTTTGTTGATTCTTGAGACAGTTTAAATGGAATATCTTAAAGGTAATTGAGTGTAGCAGACATCGAGAAGAAAAGGTGCTATTAATTAGGAGTTTGTATGGCTGGGAATGTTTGTAAAGGGTGTTGGTTATGAGCCTTGCCAGCATAAGGGCTGATCCCACATTGACGAGATACTATTGTGGAGTCGCTATGCGAGTCTTGTGAAGCTTAGGTTGTGATTCATTTTTGACTGTCGATGAGCTCTTCACATAAAGGATATGGAAGAACTGGTGGGGTGGGAGGGAATTTTCTTTTTTCAGTTTTTTGTAATGCTCTCTCTTCTATCCTAGTTTGTTCTCCGTATTATGTTACTGTTTCACCACTTACCCCTTCTTAGTGGAAGAGAAGGGGTGAGATAATTATAAAAAAAAAAAATATAATAATATATATATAATATTGTATATAATACTATATATATAATATATATATATATATATTATCGGTTAATATATATATTATTATATAATATATATATAATATAATATATTTATATATATATATATATATATAATATATATAGTATATATAATAGTATAACAAGAGCTGGCTTCCTTACTGAATTTTGCTCAGGGTTTGTTTATTCGCTTCTTTTGCATATGGATTTTTGTTTATATTTAGTTTTAGTTCTTTAAATTGTAATTTATTTCGTTTTTTCTTTAATCCTAGTTATGCTAGTCTGGTTTGGTCCTGGAATTCTGAATTTGGTATTTTTTAAGTTTTAATTTCTGTTATTTGCTGTTTGGCTTCTTTATTTTTTGTTGCTCTTTCATATTGTTTAAAATTTTGGACTTTAAATTTTTTTTGTTGCAATTTTTTTTTCTATATTAATATTGGTCATTTCGGCTTTGTTTGATTGTCTTCCTTTCACAGGTTATTGATTTTCTTTCTCCGTTTCAGTTTCTATTCAGTTACTATTTCTTCTACTCATTTCTTCAACCACTTCTCTTCTTCATTACATTTATTTCTTTTCTGCTTCTCCTCTATTCTTAACAACTTTTCAAGAAAGCCTCCAACTCTCTCAGCTTTTCTTCATTACGTTCTTCCCAATACCTTTTCATCTTGTAGAATGATTCATCTGTAGGGGAATTTGCAGCAGAATTACAATCTTGGAAGGGGATAATATCGACTATCACTAAGAGTCGGGAAGTCGAGGCTAAGCATAAATATATATTTTATTGAAACGTAAATCACCCATACTACAATTATTTGTATCTTGGGTGTTGAATTTTTACATCATATCAGTCTGATTGCTTCAATTGAGAGCATTGATTTCTACCAATTGAATATAATATAGGACTAATATAGAAAATTATAAATATATATATATAATAATAATAAATGTAAATATGGTTATTAAATGATACTCATAACATTATGGAATATTATAAATTTGAGAATAAATATTATTATAAATATAACAATATAAAGTATTATATTTAAATTTATAGAGTATTTTAATTAACATATATTAATGTATGTAAAACATATAATATAACTATAAATAAATAATATATATATTTAAATAATTATAATATATATTTTCAGAATTTTAATTAAAATAATTAACATATATATTTTTTGAATCAATTTAATAATATAGTTTAAATAATAAATAATAAGAATAATAATGCAATAATAATAATATATAAATAATGTAATAGATAAAATAGGATAATCAATATAAAGAAAAGTAACTTAAATATTATTAAATGAGATAGAAAGAGACAGAAAGATAAAGATAAAAAAAGTAAAGAATGAAAAATATAATAAAAAGAAACAATAAAGGAAAGCTAAAATAATAAGAATGAGGCAAGTGAGGAGGTAGATGAGTATAGTTATAGATAGTAAGGAGATTCGAGTGTAAGTATTTTACAATATTTTATGCATAAAATTATACTTTTTGCAAGTTCCTTCTATAATTTTACCTTTCACACTAAATATAATCTAATATCATATTTATTATCAGAAAATAATTATTATTTAGAAAATTAATTTATTATAGAATCAAAAATATAGATTAAGTTTTAATATTAGGTATAAAATGGTCACCTTATCTTAAAATGAGCGGTCATCCACACAATGGAGAGTTATTATTTAGTCATAAATACCCTTGTAAAATCTATTATTGACGTCATTTTGTATTATTTTAGCTATATTATTATTTTCACCTATCAAAGGAATAAATAAATAGTAAATAGTTAGTATTGTTAATAAATCAAATTATCCAATGTTGAATGTGATAAGCTGCTTAAATAGGCTTAGATGTAATGATTTTACTGTTTAGTAAATTGAAATTTATGTTTCTATGATTTTAGTCAAATTAATACTATACAGAATCTTTTATTATGCCTATCAGTTATTGAGATAATTTGAAGTTTGGTGTTTATTGTGCTAAAACTATAAGACTAAATATGATGACAAAGCTTTTTAGCAAAATAATAGATACTCATACTACTAACATGGAAGTGTTTTTAGCAATAAGAGTTCTAGATAGCACTACAACGGCAGGCTTGTGAGAGACCTCTGATCACCTTAATTATTAATATGAAAATATAATTATCTTACATTAGTGTTCGTACCTGTTATATTACTTCAGGACATGAATCATAGATTTAAAATTAATATATATATTATTTATAAACATTGTATTGAATTATACAAATAATAAATAAAATTTCAAATTAGTAATATAAATAATTTTTTCGGAACATTAAGTGTTAAGTTTAAAAAATAATTCGAAGATAAAGATATATACAAAATGACTACATTAAAGAGCACGATTGTAAGCGACTTACTTTAACCTTTTATAAATATATAATTGTAATCATGCATAGTAATTGTAACTTAACATATAAATAACTACATGAAAAAAACTGTCCTATAAATTTATACTATTAATAGTCTGCTTAACAGTATTTTTTAAAATAAAAATAATACGTTTATTAATATTAAGTATATAATATATATATAATTGAAGTATTAGTTGTAATAATAATAACCAAATATTTAAAAAATTATAAGATTTTATTAAAAACAACCTTCCTCAAATGGGTAATCGTTACAACGCATTCCCAATAATTTCTTATTGAGAGAACGGGACACAGGTATTGTTCCCTTTTTGAGCTTATGTAGTTCTAAAGTTCTCATTACCCTATTATAAAATATATATTGCAACAAAATACATTGATTAACTGAGTACTTTCCTTGAAAAATACACTAAATTTAACTATCACTCAAAATTGTAAGATCCCTTTACATATGATTCTATAACCTCAAAGTTTCCAATCTCACCCTAAAATTGATTTCCCTTCTTGTCATGTGGACTTTCCAATCCCCTCTTGACACAACAAAAATCAATTACGCTGACTCTCACACACAATCATCTTTATTCTAATAACGCTATTTACTTTTGCGCTTCTATCTATCAATCATAGCTTCCTCTATAGCCTTCCTATAAACTCTCAACATTCTATTATTTATTTCTAACAGTTCCTGCCTCACTAAAGAACTATCTCCCCTTGCTTCATCCCACACCACACTTTAAGGCGTTACACTCAAGGGAATGTATTCCTGATTGTGTATAATGAGCAACAAGTAATAATAGAAAATTCCTATATCAGACTTACGTGTAGGTACCATAACTAAGTAGCCTACAACTTTTAATTATTAGTACAGAAGGTCTATCGGAAACACCAAGTATGGAAGGAGAATTCTTTATTAGAACAAGGCCTTTATAACTTCAGAAATAAAGAAAATTCTTGCATACGAGTCAAATTACGTACCTTTGACTAAAATAGCCGTTTATTATTTATGCGTTTTTTGGCATATTAGTGTATCATTAAAAAAAATGCTCAGTTTGCAGTATTTTACGTTTCGTCAACCTTAGCGGCAAAAAATTACGGTTGAAAAAAAATGCTCTATACCAACTTATAAAAAAAAAAATGTCGCTTAAGTAATACTTGTTAAATATTACTATAGTAAAATAAAATATTTACTGTATATTACAAAGAAATATAATTAATTAACAAAGAATTAAAAGAAAATATATTACCTTAAAACGACTTGATGATGGCATTTATTATAGTAGAATGTAGATGATATTCCTTCAAAAGAACTGTAAAAATATTGAGCAGTGATTTCAAACCTAAGCCTGAAGCCCAATAATCTAGTCAAAATATACGTAAAAACGGGCTAATATAATTTTGAATAATATACACAATTAAAAAATAGGCTATCACCTCTCTCCCCCCCAGAATAGAAAACTTTAGGTTCCTTCTATCACCACTAGGGACCAACTGTGTCCGAAAGATTAAACTCGGGCTTAGTTTTATACATTTTAGATTTGAAACCCAGAAAGTTGAATAGGAAATTTGTCCTCTATTACCTCTTTCTTGTCACATACACTAAGACATTCCTTTGCTATTCGTATATATTCTTGCTTGTTATGTATTTGTACCGTTATGTTTCCTTTTGTTAATGAAGTCATTGTTGCTATATTGATCAGTTAAATGGATGTATAGTGGATAATGTGCTGGGAATCGACCGTTTTTTATCTTTGCTGCTTGTTGTATGTTATTGTTATTTGTTATGTATGTAATGTGTGTTTGATTTGTACCCAGGAGTGTGTACGTATTATGTACGTATATATGTACCCACCACAATAAATCCCTTCCTTTTGTATCTTTTCCAAATAAGTAACTTTTTCCGCGCATAATTTACTAGACGTTTCTCGTCGCTATAATAAGTTTTAGTTCTATTTCGCGTCGCTATTCTCTGATTGCAGTAAACGATAATTTATGATCTATTGGTATTTAATGAGCGAGGTATCGTGTTTTTAACTACCAACCTTAATACTTACTTACTTTTGTGTTCATTTTTTTTACATTTTGTAATTACATATATGTGTTTGTAAGCTGAATTAGAAATGTGTAGATGGGAATATCTGTTCCTTAACCGGAGATAACGCTCATAATGATACCAGTGTTTTGTCCCCAAATTGGAGATATATATATATAGTAATATATAGGTTTATAGTCCTAGATACGTATCTAATATATAATAATATTGAATAGTAATGAGTAGTTATCTTATTATATATATATATATATATATATTAAATAATATAAATTGTTGTTGATATATTTAGATCAGTTTGAATATTTAAATTTGATAGTTCATCATTATATATGTAGTATATAATTTATTATATATATAGTATAGAATTCCTATAATAAATATACATATATATTATATATATTATTTATGATTATATCAAATAATAATTATAATATTGTATTATATAAAATTAAATAATGAAATACATTAGATATTATTTTATATAATATTATTTATATATATATTATAATTGTAGGGATAGTAGTAGGAAAAATAATCCAAAATAAAATTACACTCATTACCTAATTTAATAATTAGTTTTGACATTCATAATTGATTTTAAATATTATTAAACTTTAATGTTTTTTCTACTATATAATTATATCCCTACCCTATAGTAAAATAATAGTTGACTTATATTATATTTGATAATATATATATAATTATTACAATTAAGTATTGATCTGATTATATATATAGATTTTATATTTCATATAAACTATTTAATACTTATATTTGGCATTTATCGCTTAGATTTGATATTTATCACTTATATTTTACTTTTACCACGTAGATATGATATTTATCACTTATATATATATTAGTCTTATTTATTATTTTATATTATTTGTTTATTAATTTGACACGTACCCTTGGGTTTTTGTTAAGAAACTTGCAGTACTTGAGTAAGGGTCCCCATATATAGAAGCCCATCGGTAGTAAATAATCTCGGGGCTCACGAAGTAGTCATAGAAAGTCCAGAGGTAAGGTTTAGGTGTCCAACAATACTATATTCCGTAGAATTATTATCAGATTTCAGCGGGTTAGCCATCTTATTTGTTATGGTAGTTCCGTCCCAATTATAGCGCTTTATCCATTCCAAGTTACCTGAATAGCCTTGCATGATTCAGGCCAGTTTATTTTGTTGTATTTCTGTTCCAAGATAACTCCCATTAAATGACTGTATCGGCTCTCTGGACTGGCATTAACTCCTAGAGTGAGACTTTCTAATGAGGTACTTAATAGAATATCATATGAACTGTATAGTAATGAGTAAGTGCATATTGGTATTATATGTAGGTATATTTATTGATATATTATTATTAATACTAGAATTATGGAATTATTAAGGGTATGTAATGGTTCATATCGATAATTTACTTTAGGAATAATAAATATAAAGTATATATTCTTTATGAATAAATATATATATTTAATACATTCATTAGTAAAATATAAAGAAAAGAGTCTAATATATATGAATATAATATTGTATGAAGTGAATCAATATAATAGATTTACTTAATTAATGAATTGGAGACCCTAAGGATTGGATAAAAATTTGGGAACGCGATAATATCTACTAAGGGACGTTCAATAGCATGTTCTGCATCTTAACCTGTGTGATTTTCGTTGACAGAAACGTCGATGCTTCTTTGAAGGGAAATAATATTTATTAATTATCGTGGTACAAATGATATACCGTTTGACTGTAAAGGAAGTTAGCTATTAAATTTATTTATGTTCTTTTATGGGAGGCTTTAATAAACCATCGAGTTAGAATATCAAAAATTCAAAAATGTTCTGAAATTTTACGGTGAAAAATTGAAAAAAATTAAAATTGGTAGTAAGGCTAGTAATCAGACCTATAGTCATACTTCTCAAGCCAAATATTAGTCATCGTCATCTTCCAAGATTCAATGTCAGATCAGTAACCCGCATAGTTACTTTGGCCTAAATTCCTAGAGATGTCTTACAATGAAAAATTGGCTATTGAGTCCGGTTCGTATATACCTCAGGAGGATTTAGAGTATCAAATAAGAGGAGGAAGTAAATTTTATGAGGTAGACTTTGACTTTTAGCATTCGAATAAATAGAGAGAATAGAATTAGACACATTTAATATAGTAACTTCATATTATATATATACTGAATTTTAATTAATATTGGAATGTGATAATTTATAACGTATTACCTACTATATATATACTTTTTATATATATATATAAAGAGTTATAAATATATTTATCTAATAATAAGTTTCTATAGTAATATACCTATATAATTATTTATATATACCTATATTATTAAATCATCTAATTAAGATATATAGGCCAGTCCTTCTTAGAACACGAGTCCACAAGCCATTACTAAAACTTATCAACAAGCTAACGGGAAAAATGGGAAATTACATTTGCTTGGAACCTCCTAAGTGCAAGAATTTTAAAACAACTGGGATGAAACCCTGTTAATAAAAAAAAGAAGAAAATATAGAACAATGAAAAAAATAAAAATCATAGTTTCGGATATATGTACATACAAGCTTACAGTGGAAAATTGACAATACATTTTGAGAATCCTTGTAAAAATTTTGGTTAGGAAAATAAAATAAAATAAAAAAGCATATTAAAAAAAAAAATTTTAAACATAAAATTGCAAGTACTTTTTTTTGTGCGAAGGGTTCTTGGGACATGTAATATATATATATATTATTTGTAAAAGGTATTACACGGACATAACTTTTAATAGTTCGTCATAATATTAGAGGCGAGCTCGAGGCTGAGACGGGGAATACAGAGGAGGGGATCGTTTTTCCATTCCTCATGTTTAAGGGTGAAGTGTGAGCTGGGATGAGTAACCCCTCTCGCGTATCAAATTTTTCCTTTTCTCAGATATTACAATTAGTGTGTTGGACCGTGATGAACTCTCTCGCCCGAGTAGGAGTGGGGTAATTAGTTCTCTGAACTCCGTTAAGCTAGACTGCCACTACGGACAATAGGCCGAGAGCCCCGACTCCAATGCCATCAAGATATCAGCGGTACTACCCCAAATATAAAGAACCACCCTAAGAGTGAGCTTTGTAAGTTATATTAAAAGAGAACAAAAGCCGAGAGAGAGCGTTAAGTAGAAATTTCTATGAGTCCTGAACGGGTAGCTGAGAACGAGTAATAGGTATCTCTAAAATATAAGGCACCATTCTATCACTATATTACTTACAGGAATATACGAGTTTATTTTAACGATATTTAATCGATATTTTTTTATTTTTTATATTTTATCTATATATGAGCCGTTATGAAGACTGTAATGCAATGATATTCAATTAATCTGAATTTTAAAAAGAATCTAATTTTGGTTGAAATATGTATGACAGTAGATTTTTGAGATTATATTTGTTTTATAACTTTATTTTAATATTTTTTTTTTTTTTTTTTTTTTTTATTAAATAATATGCACATTTTCACCGCCTAATAATGTTGACTGAGCATTCACCGAGCTATAGTTGTGTCCTTCCGCTGGTAGCTGTTGTAGTTCTGAGAACTGGCAATTGTGGCTCTTCTAAGAGGGCTGACCATTCGAGTATATATATACCTATTATGCTCGAATGGCTTCCCCCATGCAAGCAAAGTCTATTCTAGGGTTCTATTTAAATTATATATCAATAAATAAATACTATCTATCTATTATATAATATATATATATACGTGCCTTGCACTATACTACCGGGGCGGTTGGGCCGACTCGATTACCTTATAAAAGCCTATATATAATATTAGATAATGTACCTATCAATGGAACTTACAGCCTCATACAGCTATATCTAGGTTCTTTAAAATATATCATTTCATTTTATCAATTTATAAAATCAAAGTTCTATAATAAATAGATTTATTTATTATACTAGTATATAGAGTAGGTATATAGTAGTAGGTAGTACTGTGGCGAAGGGAAGGGGTCGAGGCAGATGGGATAAAAACACTATAACAACTACAGGAAATATTAAATACAAATATTTTATTCAAATTCAACGCTAGAGAGACCTTTTATGAGTACATCCAGAAAAAAAATAATAATATTACCATTTCTAAAAATCACATATAAAAAAAAAATTAACGCTTATGATTGAAAATATTATTTAAAATTGGGTTAAAAATCGCTTGGAAGATTATTACTAGATATAGGGCCATACATTAATGATGCATAGACATGAAACGAATGACGATGTCACGCAAGGACTCCATCCGCATTCTGCGGAAACAGATGACAGATGTTGAAAGTGTGCGTCGACTTTTTATTTTTGTTAACAACGCATAGATAATCCCACACACGCAAAGTTCACACAAAGTACATTGAAGCTACAGAGTCGGGGTTTCTCGGCTACGGGGGACGTCTGTCTGTCCTGGCCGCCTCGGGCGGAAGATGCCCTGAGAGTATGTACAGGAAAATACAATAAGTACACACAAACTTAACATTTCCTCTTCCCTAAGAAATAATAAAAAAAAATCAATATCTGCGGCACTCTTTGCTCCACTCCCAGGCACTAGAAATATCGCTACAGAAATGGGAAATAAGTATCTGAACATAGGTATTACAAGTTAAACAGCGTACGGCTGCGACGTTTTTCATGAGCCAGCATGACCCGTCACACTACGTCCACAGACCACCACGAATTATGACAAAATTGCTTACATAATTTAAGCGATAGATATTTGATGCAGTGATTTGTGAGAATGAAAAGATTTTGAGAGTAATTTTTTTTTTTTTTAAAGTCTCTAGCAGATGACAGGTAATAATTGTCTTAATGCTCATGGTAAATACAATAATTGATTATATTATATTTAAATTATAGGCTATGTATCAAGATGTTATATATATAGTTTTTATAGTATTTACATATATTTAGCATTGATGCTTTTTTATGATATCTGTCTCACATATGGGCCTATTATATAAATTAATATATTATATATATATATATTATATTAATATATATATATATAATAATATTAATATAATAATATATAATTAATATAATAATTAATAATAATATATTAATATATTTAATAATATATAATATATATATAATATATATATATGGTGCACTATTTATAATAGTATATGGATTAGACCTATCCCAAAATGAAGCATAAATCAATATATAATTATAATGAGGTTTACTATTAATTTTAATATATATTTAAGAAAATACATAATTTTAACATATTATATTTATTAGGAGTTAAAAATTAAACTATAACTTAACCTAACCTTAATATATTTTTATAACGTATATTATTAACACTTAAATTACACCCAATAGCTACAATATCAGCCTTATTAAAAAATTATAGGATATCATATTAACCTAAACTCAATCTAAATTGATTTTAATTCAGGTTCAAATACTTGTGTGTAATAGCTATTGCCACACGTTGAAGTGTCCATTTTTTCGCGGGAATATAGATCTAGTGTCACGACAAAATCTAATAAAAACAAATTAAAATATGGCTTCGTACGTAGCATTTAAGTTATATTATTTACTATTACTGCAGGTTATAGATACCTTTGGGTATCGTGTTAAAATAATTTTTTAAAGCAAAATTTGATTAATAATACTTTTTTTTATATTAATAATTAATTTAACTTCCGAATATGTTTTGACAAGTAAGTATGAAATGACGATTAGCCAATTAAAATACATGATATCATGATGAAATTGAAGTATTATTTTTATATTAACTTTCCAACGTTTTTATACATTTAATTCGTACGTTGGCAAATATGTATAGTGAACGATTGAGGCTTTCTCAAATTAAATAATATAGATTTACAGGTTCTTATTATGAACCAATTTTAAATTTTTATGAGTGGGGAAAATATTCTACCGTAGTCATTGAGCGATAAATTTTTACTATGAACTTACTATTATCATTCTTTTTAATGATTGTATTGTTAATAATATATTTTAAACTGAGTTGCTATGACAAATATATATTAAAATTTCACTTTTAAATTAATTAATTTTAAAACTTTACACTCATCAACCGTACCTATTTTCCGTATTAAACTTCTCACATTGTGGAGACCAATGATGGTGCGGCCATCGTAATTTAATTAATTAGCATTAAGAAACCTATCAAAACAGTTGTAAAAGGAAATTGTGGTATGATATTTATATCCTTTAACAAATAAATACAAAACCTGAGAAAACTAACATGTGATGTAAGGTGCACAAGATTGAATATATTTATTCTAGGATGTTCGTAATGTATCGTGCCTTGTGAGCCTGTCTGTTGCCAGTGTACTTTGAAGCTAATTAAACCTTCTGAGCAAGCTTCATCACATTGTCGCTCGTAAGACGACTATTAAGAACAAGTGACACAACTAGAGAGAGAGAAAACACGAGTGAGTAAAACTCATCTTCATAGAAGTTAATCTGTGGGCAATGCTTATGCAAGGAGCTATCATTATATTACCCTAGGAATATATAATAATTATTATATATATTAATTAATATATTAATATATATATATATTATATTAATATATATAATATATAATTAATAATATTAAGTATAATATATATATTAATATTATAATTAATATATATATATATAATATTTAATATTATATATTATATATATAATATATGATTATTAATATATAATATATATATAAATATTAATATTATAAATTATTAAAATAATTTTTATATATTATATTAAATAATATTATTATATATATAATTTTATATATACATATTAATATATTATTATATATATGTATAATTATAATATTATATATATATATATAATTATATATTATATATATATATATATATATGGATAAAAAATTTTCTACCAATAAGCGTATAAATTATAAAAAGACCTACATCAAAAATTATATATATAATGAATTCTGCTGCAAAGATAAAAAATGTAAAAAAAATTGATCATTACATGGTAAGCATAGAAATTTTTTATTTATTAGAAAAATCCTAAGAATATATATATAATAATATATATGCTAATTACTTGTTCAATAATTATTAACTCGTACAATTTTATCATGAGTTTAAATTTATCCAATAATACTACTAAAAGGGTTATCTTCATTTAATTGATGTTCCTCACATGGTCCCGTGAGAACATTCGGGAACATAAAAAACTTATTTCTAGAGATAATAAATAATATATAAATAAGCTTTCCCCTCACTTCAATGCACTGGCACGAATAATGGTATTATAGACCTGATTTAGAGCTATAAAACGTAAATGAGTTACACTTTGATATTACCTATACAATTATCCTAGTCAATATCTTAACTAGGACATTTGAATAGCCAACCACACAACGGGTCGTCGTAGTGTGGTAACAACGCGAAATGTTTTCGTTATAGAACCAATCGGTAAATTTCAAGTTGGTAAACTGCAGTTACTAAGTCAAGTTCTGAAGATATTTACTTTGTCTTCGTAATATTGAGAGTTTTTCATTGTCTATTGAGATATTAAGGATTTATTATTGGAAATAGAAAAGCTTCAGTGTTTTTACAATTTCAAATTGACATACTATTCTTTGAGCGGCTTTAGCCCCATCCACCTCTCTCCTATCATCAATTGTGAGTTGGCACTCTCTGATGATGGGGTTGGCTCCCTCAAGATTTTTCTGACTTATCGCGCTACATGGCCGTCTTTCTTCATTAATTTCTGCAAATTTCGTTGCCACTATTCTAATTTCCACCTTCTTCAACTAAACCTCTTTTTTCTAAACCTATCTCCTATTCTTAACCGAAAATCAGATGTTTGAACGATCTGATAGCAAATTATACTCTGTTCTCTCCTATTTATTTTTATATTGCTTCTACAATTAAATTTATCTCTACTGTCTATTTATCTGCTAATACTACTAATTCTAATTATCTGTTAATTCTATTTACTAATTCTGCTAATTATTCATTTATCTAAACTGCAAAATAGAACAAATTCCCCATTACTCTCATTTCTCATAAATCATCACTTAAGTTGATTTCAATGTTCGCTTCTGTCAATGGCTTTAGTCTAGTTCAAGACACAACTGATAAACTCCGTTACCATTCCTCTATTCAGAGGAATTTTTATAAGATGGTGCAATTCCTACAGGTATCACCGATCGTCTTAGAGATGAACCCAACATACGTGATCTTTTCTTAACTTTGAGTCGTCCTTCTTACACAGTTAAATTCTTTTCACCTTTGGGTTTCTCTTGATGCACCCAAAAAGAAACGGAGCTTGATCAAGACATCCACCAAAAATTTTACATGTAGACGCATTCCTCTCTCAAGTTTTTAAGAAGCTCGCGAATAATCTCCTCCGATTTTATAATAAACTATTACATAGCCAAGTCGAATATTAGACATCGTATTTAACATAAAGCCAACTGCAAAACTAGACCAAGATACAGCATTGATTAATGTTTAATAGACACTAATTAAAGTCCTGAGTCCAAAAATTGATCGATCGGTGGCGGTCTTGTCAGCACATGATCATTCTTGTCTTTATCCTTGGTGCGCAACCCTGCATTGCGTTCAAAGCTATCGACTATATTAATAGGTTCCTCCTTCTCTGTATTCTTCATTGAATATACTCCTTTTAGGGCACCATCCAATATTGGTGATTTTGGGACCCCAGCGGGGAAGTTCAGCTCTGTAAAAGAACATAAGAATTTTCTTAAATTAATCTCAGACAACAATTTTGAATGGTATTTTGTGAAAGAAAGCATTCGGACGTTATGACTTTTTTCCTTTATAACAAACACGGTGCTTTACAAACCGTCATAATTTTTCGTGCATGTGTTTTCTCTGGTGAACATTTGTATGTTTCATTTGCTTTTGCCTTCAGCGAGATTTTCACACTTCCCTTTTCCCGAACCTTAATCTTTTTGACATTTTTTCTGCTATTCAACCCTTCTACAATTTTTTCCGGATTAAATGACTTCCAATCTTTCCGAAGAAGTCCCCCACAGATTGTCTATTTACGCCCAATACTCTGTAGTCATTCATTTTTTTGATTTTTTAAATAATTGTTCTCTAGCAATGTCCGACATTATCAAATCTCAATTCTTTGTTTTTCTGTTGGGTCAATTGCTCTGAGTCGCATAATTTTTTTTCCCAAAAAAATCAGAAAAAATAAGTCTTCTACAATTTTGTGTGCGTAAATAGAACATACTCATGATTTTTCAAGGCTTGAAGTCAATTCCGGAAAAAATTGTTAAGAAGTTTTGAATACGTATAAAAATGTCCACAAAATAGAGGTTCGGAAAAATGAAAAACGCCGAAACACAATGACTACAAACACAGTAAAACACCCGAAAATGACGTATTTGTAGAGGCTTCAACAAAAACAAATATATAAAAGACCTTCAAAAATTTGGTTTGCTTTTTCCCCAATCAAAATTGTCTGAAAATTAAAGAATTTTTATGTCACATTTTTTAGGCGTAATAGTGCGGGTCTTCTTCTGAATTCCAATATTGGACAACCCTGTCCCTTTAACACAATTTAAAAATTATTATTTGCGGTACATACCATATTGAATGGTTATTATAGGATAAGTGAAGTTTTTGGAGAAAATTAAGTTCACCAATTCCTTTATTTATTTATCAAATATATTATTCTTTTTTAGTTTATTCTATTTATTACTCTATGTCACTTATTATTGTGATTATCTCCACACTCCTATATTAACTTAATATTATCAATTATATTATTTAGCCCTATATATATATACTATTAATTCATATATATAATAATATACAATAATATACTATATCACCTATATATATATTATATATATATATCTATATCCTCCTTCCTACTCACTTACTATATAACATTATTTATTCTCTACTATGAATATACATTATTATCCATATATAGCCTATATATTATATACGATTACCATACTAAAGTTATAGTACGCAGAAAGTATAATATGTAAGGTACTAGTGACAATACACCTAGAATTAGCACCTGTCTTATCTTTAACCACATACCACAAAACCTGATAAGGAGAGGGCGTAATGCATAGAGAGCTTTCCAAAGAGCTTGCCGGCTCATAAATATGGTTCCACTTCATAAACAGTGCCTCGGGCACAGACCGAAATAAGGTGTCACCCTGGCCCGCTATAATTCGTATATTCGCTATTATAATTCTATGTATTCTAGGAATATATCTATATATTCCTATTAGTTCCTAAATGTCTTCTCAGCGACGACGCTAGACCCTATATTGTTAAAAATACACCGGTCTTAGTGACGACATACCACGTAGGTGTTCAGTTTATGGGTACGGGGAAGACGAAGTTGGTGCTGTACTCTACAAAAGGTGCCCATAGCCTGACCTATATCCTCTCTATGATGTCCTAAACAGCCACAATAGCCAGTCGTAACACATACGCCTCGTGATCACGTCCATTCTTCTAGCCTTTTCCTAGCATGACATGTCTACGTCATCTGTAGAGAATAACACATCATACCGTGTATACGTGTCCATAACCTACCTAGAGTTAATTATGGGTAACGGGAGTCGATTATGGATTGATAATATTAGAAGGTGCTAGTGATATGCTTTCACTTATCTACGATGTTTAATTTAACCTAAACTATATACCTACATCACCTTTTCCTAGCTAACTTTTCTAGCACTGTACATGTCTCTACATTCAAAATATTAAGAATATAACCCGGCTAATAAGTTAGTCTACTTACTTCAAGGTATTAATTTAAAGAGATAGATCTTTTTTAGGATGGTGTAAATATATTTAGAATGTGCTTATGCAGTATTGAGTTCTGTTCTATCGAGTTAGTATTTCACTCCAACCCTCATCTTTTCATATACCCTCACTTCAGTTAAACGAATATTCGTATGTTGACAGAACTATATTACCGAATTATTAGTACATCGATTTATAGTACAATATCGACACTGCTGAATATTCAGATTCCTGATGGGTTTACAGACGCGGATATCGAATCAACTAATCTAAACATAGAGTTAGTAATTAGATATTTAACCTACTAGCCTTATTATCTCACCTTGATGCGTATTGCTAATCACAACATTTGGCATAATGGATTGTCGAATTATAGCAAATAGGTTGTACATAAAATGTTTTGCATTACAAAAATTGTGGAATAACAATCAAGACCAAGAACACTTTACTTGCATAACAATTTTTTAGCAATCACATCGTTATAATTTTTGATGCATGCAGTATTTAAATAATTATTTGTTATAAAAGCATATATTTATAATGTATTTTTAATTCGGCGGTGCGTATAATGAAGTCGTTTAATTATTCCGGGGTCAAACGACGCGATTTGGATCTAAAACCCGAGGGCTCTGGACTGACATAAACCGCACCCGGCTCCACACCTAGTGCAATCACCACAGGTCTTTAAGTTTTATGTTTTTTTATTCAGCGTTTAATGAGCCGCTCGATTTTCCTATATCTCAGCATACCATTTTTTTTTCACTGAGACTATCACTATTTCGAACCTATTGTTAGAATCCGTTCAAAGCCACAATCTAATGGCTTCTATGTGGGTGTTAAGTTGATAGTATATATATAATATGAGTATATGATATAGTATAATATATTATATATATATATTAACTAATAGTAGTTAGTTATATATATATAGTAGTATATAATATTAATAGTAATATTATATATATTATATTATGATGTAATATAGTTAATATTAAATTATATTAATATATATATATATAAATATATATTTTTAAATATATATAGAGAGAGAGAGATAGAAGAGATGAAAGTAGAAGATACCCGCATTTTTTAGACATCCACCTACGGACAGAAGGGTGCTAATCGAGTACTGTGTAGTCTCCCATCCTTAATTTTTATTTTTTTATTTGATCTCCAAACTTTAACACTTAAAGATTCATCAAACTTCAGCTATCTTTTTTTGATTTGATTTTTGACCTTGATATTTTCGGTTCTTAGACCTTGATAGTTCGGCCTTCGATAATCACTTAGTAAATTCAAAGGCCTGAAATTTGACTTTCATAAAAAGTTCGTGATGGGATTAAGTTGAGAATTAAGTCGGAACACGAGGAGTACTGACGCGTGACCCTGTTGTAGGGAACTGTCCCTAACTGATGGAGGTCTGTAGTAAGAGTAAACTACTGCAACTTGAGTATAACTGTATCGTAACTATTTCCTAACGCTCCACACACACACACACCACACACAAACAACAAACCACACACAATACACACACAGATACACTTACCCTCACACACTCGATATTTTGATGCCTCAACTTTATATGCCTCAACTTTGATACCTCAACTCTTGATGCCTCGTTAATACTTAATGCCCCCCCAACTTTGATACCCGTCAGCTTTGATCCTTCACACTTTCGATACCTCAACTATATGTATGATGTCCCAAAAACTTAGATAAACCCCTCACAATCTGTTGATACTCTTTTGTCCATACCTGATACCTTCAGCTTGATGAGCCGATGCATCTTTTGATACGAACTTTCCGAAGCTTATATGCGAAGTCAGTCTCTTTTTGATGTGTTCATGCTTTGAGAAAACTATCAAATCTGTTGTTACGGTACCACAAAACTAAATCGGAGAGGAGGAGGTAAGAAGAAAGAAGAAGAAGAGAAGAAGAAGAAGAAGAGAAGAAGAAGAAGAAGAGAAGAATGACGAGAGAGAGAGAAGAAAAAAAGGAGAGAAAAATGATAAGAAAGAAGAAAGAAAAGCCGAGAGAAAAATAAAAGATACTGGTTTTAGTTAGAGTTCGTAACACAACATCTTACAATGTTTTATTCAAGTTTTAATTCCTTTATTTCTCACAAGTCCTTCTTTTATAGAAAAACTGTTTCATTACCAAAGTTATGAAAGTTATAAAAGAAATATAGAATAAGTAATAAGTAAAATAAAGTAAAAGTTAAAATATTTGCATATTGAAGGATAAAGATTTACCTTACATTCTTTTATCAGTATAGTAAAGGTTACACAAATTAGGTTGAGAAAAACTCTATTCTATGTTGGTTTTAGGTTTGCAGGAGAAACAGTACTATTTTTGTTTTTTTTTGAGAATAATCATTTATCCTCATTTTATGTATGAAATAACATTTTTTGTATTTTTTTGAAAAAAAATATTTATTTTAACCTTTTTTATGTAAAAACAATTTTTTTAATTTATTTATTGTGTGAACTTTTAGGGTTAAAATTTAAAAAAAATTATCAAATTTCATTACCTTATTTTGTCACAGGATAATTACATGATTAATTTTGGGTTAGGATATTAATAATGTATATTAACTACGTTTTGGTAAGTTATACTTCGCTAATTCAAAATTTGTTTATGCGATTATACTTCGCGGTCGTCCCTGCTACTCATTATTACTACCCCTACTTATCTCCCCTTATTCGATTTAGTTTTTATTACGTTTTTATTAAATCTTTGCTTTAACCTATTTATATTATTAAAATTATTAGTATTTATATTACTTTAATAATTTTTTAAAATTATTTCAAATTACTATATTTTTATATTTAATATTAAATTAATTATTACCCGCATTATTTCCTTTATCAAACTTTAAACTTTTCGAGTTCATATGATACACCATGACTTGCCCTTCTTTAAATTGTCATATAAAATAAATAAACACAGCAAATAATAATTGTTTAAATATAACATTCAAAACAAAAAGGACTCAGCAAAAGGAATTTCATTTTAAGTAGATTTGGTATAAAACAAATTTTAAAAAAATAATCTTGTACTTGAAAAAGGTGCCATTATTAAATATAAGAATATATATATACTACGTATATATATATATTATATATAATATATATATAATATATTATATATATAATATATATATATATATATATATATAGTATAATATATATTATATATATATTAATGTATGATATATCAAAGTCCCTATACCCGTATAAGCGCTCATGGGTGTAGATCCGTGTGCATGGTGTTTGTCTACCTGTGTAATGGTGATGCTGTACACTGTTTACGCCTTTTTAGTCGAGGTAACGTATACGACAGAGTCATTAACATTTTTTATGTTCAAACGTGAGAGATATTTTTATTTATAGAAAAGCTGTATCATTACCAAAAAATTAAAAATCAAGTTACTGGAGAATATCTAATAATGATAGTAGTAGAGATAAAGTAAGTTAAGTTAAATTTTCATGTCGAGATAAATTTATAATTTTGGTTCAATGGAGTTGTGTGATTCAAATAAAACTGATAGCTCACTTATTCTTCTTGAAAAACATTCTTTATCTAAAATTATCGAAGCTTATACTCTAGGTATTACGACAGATATTGTTCTTTTGAAATCTGCAATCACATCGCTTATCCTGTGAGATCTTTTATGACTAGACCGATTGTTTAAAAGCACATGTGTTCTAGAAAAGAGTTTGGTGTAAAGCACGAAAAACACACTGATTTAGTGGGGACCATACCAAAGCAGCTCACAATGACAGCCTCAGTCAGCAAATCAGCCCCTTCCAGGCGACCCTACACCCTACCTGGCTTACGGCCCACCGCTTGATTCCTACACAAGTCCTCCATTTTCACCGCAAGTACTAACAAAAACGTATCACAATTTATAAAAATATATGTCACACTTAATCTTACCCCAATAAAGAAGTCAAAGCAGTTCCATTTGAAGGGCATATTCACCCGAGTGGGTGGAGCATTCTTATAAGTTTAGGAACCGGAAACTTATGGCTCCGGAGATATTAACTCTTTTAATAGTAGATTTGTAGTATAAATGAGAGGTAGTTAACTCCTAATAGACCTTTTATAATAATAATAATACCCGAAAAAAAATTCCGCGAATAAATATTATTTACCTAATATTAAATAGTAACACGGCTAGTAGATCTAATACATATATAATATTTATATATATATAATAATTATAAGCATATGTTAAATAAATATATTAGAGAGTAATTCAGGCGTTACATTGAGAGCAATTTTAACTGTTGTTAGGTAGGCAATTTGTTTAATGTAACTGATTATATATAATTATGTATATTATCTTATTTATATATAGATTTTAGTATAAATGAGATGTATTCAATTATATTTGCTATACAAAGCACTAATTATATATATATATATATTATATATATAAAAAGGTCTACCACCAGGTCTCTTATGTGTTACAAATTTATATGCAAAATAAGTATTTAAGTCTAAAGTTTCAATCTTTTTTTAAAGTTTTAGAAAAAGGGTAATGTGGAATACAAATGTATATGATTGAACAGAAAAATAGGTAGTGACATATATTTTTATTAATTGTATGTATGGTAAAGCAGTAAAAGCAGTATAACCATGGGTGGCCGTGGGGTGGGGGTAGGGCCGCCCCTGGAGGGTGTTTGCCTCGTACGTGTTGTTTAACTGCGTTTATGGTCCCCTAAAAATCATGTTTTCGTGGAAATGAGAGAGATTTTTTTTCTTAGGAACAATTGTTCATTCTAAAAAGTTTTTCAAAAAATAAGGAAATAGTTTTTCATCAAAAGGATAAATAGTTTTCAAATAAAAATACAAGAGAGCAATTGTTTTTTTTAAGAGTATATCCTGTGTTTTTCCAAAAAAAAAAACATTGTAGTTTAGCGCAAAAAGAATAAATAATAAAATCTTAAACACTGTGACATGGTATAATGTCAACTTTAACTTTTAACTGTTATTCTCCAACTTTAACTTTAACTCTAACTTTAACTTTAACTTTGGGATGGAACAGCTTTTCTATAAATAAAATACCTCATTTGAAATAAAAATGTAAGACTAATGTGTTATAGCCCTCAGAGGACCTCTAGTCGGGCTGCACACTAAACATACACATTACAAGGCCTTCACATACACATATACACATGCATACACCTACCATACCTTTATATAGGGGACTGATATATCATACATTAGATAGGTATATATATATATATATAGGTATATAATATATCCCACCATATAATTACCAGCCTATCAGTATATATAGTTAGTTAGTACGATAGTAATAACTAACGTGAATAAGCTGAGCTAATAATAATAGTGAGTACTATACATATATATAATTATATAATCCTATATATTTAATACTATATGTATCTTTTCAAGTAAAATTTTTTTTTTAAAAATAAATCTTGTTTTTACCTCATCCTCTTACTAAGCAAAGTGCTTAAACCAACTTATTTTTATTTTATGTTTATGCATAAAATTATATTATTATTTGCTGTTGTTTTAATGTAGGAATGAGACAATGTGTGGATATTGACATTAGTGTAATTCATTATGTAATACACTGTGTTTTAAGTATTATTTTGTAAAAGAAATAAAAAGATTTAATATAATTTATATTTTTTTATTAATAATAAAGTAATGGTTACAGCAGTAAAACCGTAATAACACGAAAGAGTGGGTTGAGGTGGGTGGGGACCCCTATGGTTGCTGCATTTTTTGCATTTGTAGTGTTTTTACTGCCTTTAAATTGCTTATTATTGTTCCCAAATACTCAATTGTTTTTCCGTGAAAATTTGACAACTTTTTTTTCTAGAAAACAATTTTTTTTATAAAAATGATTTTCAAAAATAAAAATGTAATTTAATTTAAAATTCATCCTATTTTTTTGAGAAAATAAAAATATTTTCATCAAAGAATAATTTTTTTCAAAAAAAAACAAAAAGATTTTTTTCATATAAAACAAAATGTTTTCAAAAAACGCCTTATTTTATTTTCTCAATACTATATAAAAATTGTGCATCATTTCGTTCAAAAAGAATATTTAACTTTAACTTTAACTTTTATCTATAACTTTAACTTTATTTGGTAATGAAACAGCCTTTCTATAAAAAATAAAAAACCTGATTGAAATAAAAATAAAAAATAAAAAAAATGTAAGACTGTGTCTCAAAGAACTTGAATTTTTTGAAAACTTTTCTTTCTTCCTTCCTTATCTTCATATTCTTTCTCATTCACCACTAAAAGTTCTTACTTATTCGTCTTCTTCTTCTTCTTCTCTCTTCTTCTTCTTACTCCCCTCCTCCTTCTTTTTTTCCTGTATTCAAGGCCCTAATAATTTCATGAGCCAGATGACGTTATAAAAGATGAGTCATCAAAGCTGAGGTATCACAGATGAGTCATCAAAGCTGAGGTATCAAAGTTTTGAGGTATCAAAGTTGAGGTATCAAAGTTGACGACATTTTCAAAGTTTGAGGTATCAACAGTTGTAGGCATCCAAACTGAGGTATCAAAAGTTGAGGCATTAAGTTGAGGCATCTAAGTTGAGGTATCAAAGTTGAAGGCATTAAAGTTGAGGCATCAAAAAATATAGTGAGTGTGTGTTGTGTGTGTATGTGTGTTGTGTGTGTGTGTGGTGTGGTGTGGTGTGTGTGTGTGTTAGGAATTAGTCTTACATACAGGAACTCAAGTTAGGGTATTACCCTACCTCGAACCCTCATATTAGGACAGTTTCCCTACAACAGTTACTGAGCGTCAGTTTAATACCTTACATGTGTTCGAATTGATTTGAAATTCAGACCCGATAACCTTCCATGAAAGGTCAATTTCAGGCCTTGATACGGTATCAAGGCCGAAATATCAAGGTCAAGCAACGAAACTATCAAAGGCCAAAAACATCAAAAGAGAGCCACTCTATCGTAAAGCATTGGTTTAAGGTAGATTTCACATAAAAAAAATTGAAGGGGGGTATAACACGTAACGATGCGCACCCCTTCTCCTAGGGGTGCTAAAAAGCGGGTCATCTCTCTCTTTCTCTCTCTCTCTCATCTCTCTCTCCTATATATAACATATATATATAATTTATAATGTATATATATATTATTATATATATATATATATATATATATAAATTTATATAATATAATATATAATTATATATTATAATTATATATATATATACTTAAACCCAATAGAAGACCATAGTTTGGTTGCGGATTCTAACAAATAGGTTTCGAATGGTGAATAGTCATACATAAAATAAAGGTAAGCTGAGACTATAGAAATCGAAAGATTCGGCAACGCGAAAATAAAAAAAAAAGATGATGTGATGCGGAGACGGTGTGCGTGCGGATGCAGCCAGAGCATCGGTTTTTGGATCCAATCGCGTCGTTGATCCCGGAAAACGCTTCTACGCACCCGAAAACATATAATTTGACCCTTAAAACGTGTTAATACGCCCAAATAACGATGTTGCAAAAATGTTGCAAATGTTGCAAAATGTTTGCAAAATGTTGCAAATTTTTGCTTTGCAACATTTGCAACAGTTGCATGCACCAATTGCAATGTTGGTGCAGATACCCATCAAGGGGGGTAGGGATAAATATCTATACTAACTCTTGTTAGGAGTGAATCGATCCCGTCGTAAACCACCAGGAAATCGCATTCGCAGTGTCGAAGTTAGTACTAATCGTGCCTATTATCGGATATGTTCTGTCCACACTACGAATATATCGGTACTAGAAGGGTTGAAAGGGGGGTGGGGGGATACTAACTCGTAGAAGGACCAACCTAGCACATTCTAAATATACACCAATATCGATCCTCATACCTTTATACCTAGGATAAGTAGACACTATTATACCCGGTGTATTCTATGATGTAGGAAATGTCATGCTAGAAAAGGGCTAGAAAAGGGGGGTAGGGTAATAACTCGTAGAAGAAAGCATCCTAGGCTTTTAATATACACCAATCGACTCCCCAGTACCCAATAACCTAGGGGTAGGCATTAATACCGGGTGTATCTATGACGTAGGATATGGAGTGCTAGAAAAGGCTAGAAAAGGGGGGTAAGGGTAACTACTCATAGAAGGATAGCATCCAGCACCTTCTAATGTACACCAACCGTTTCCCCGTACCCAATAACCTAGGGTTAGACACTAGGACCGGTGTATTCTTACAATATAGGTCGTCACGTGCTAGAAGCTAGAATATAGAAATATAAAGAATATATAGAAATGATAGAAATATAGAATATAGAATATAGAGGCCAGGTGACCTTTTTCGGCTTGCGGGTCACTTTTTGAAGTGACCTTTTATGGCGGCAACCTTTGAAGTCTCTCTATTCTTCGCCATCTCTTTATCAATTTTTGTGGTTGTGGTTTTTCTACCGTAACCCCAAGAGCACCTGTTATACCAACTTTTGTAAAGATTATCTATCTTCTTTATTGAGTTTGAAATATATATATATATTTATTTAATAATCAGTATATACTTAACGTAAATGTATAATTAAGTCGTATAATATTATCTACCGATATAAGCTAGTATTATATAGAGTACTATAGTAAGTATATATACATTCAATGAATACATCACACCTCAATAATGAGAATGATATAAATCAATAAGTAATAAAAATCAGAATAATTAAATACATTTGATGATATATTTCTAAAATAAGTGATAAAGTATAATAATAAATATAATAGGATATTTATGATTTTTTTTCAAATTACCTTTTTTATTCACACATAAGACTTAAAAATGTCAAAATGATCCGTCGATTACTCACCCATACGACTATTTTTAAATTTGAGGACAGGGTCCCATATAGTCTCAGGGAATATTTGGGACACTATTTTAGCCCCACCTCAAAATGGACATAACTTTTATTTAATTTTTTCGACAATTTGATAAAGTAACTCGTGCAAAGTAGGTTTTCTTTTTTTTTTTTTTTTAACCTCTAAACGTCTTCTTCGAGGGTGTTTACTGTGTTTGTAAGTCCATTGGTTTGGCGTTTTTTCCCATCTTCTTCCCGAACCCTAATTTTTTTTGACATTTTTCGTATCAACTTCTAACAATTTTTTTTTTCTGTAACATGACTTTCAAGCATTGAAATATTCATGGATCGTCGCGATTGACGACGCACAAAATTGTAAGAAGTAGTTTTTGATTTTTGGAAAAATTGCGCCAGCAATTGAAAAAAAAAAGTAGATTTTGAAATTCGACATTGCTGAGAACAATTTTAAATAAATAAACCTAAAAACTAAATGTACAATTTGTGCGTAATAGACCAATCTACTGTATATTTCAAAGTTGGAAGTCATACCCTTCGAAAAAAATTGCTGACAGGTTGACTCGAAAAAATGTCAAAAAAATTAGGTTTGGGAAAAAGTGAAAACTCCGAAGCATGACTACAGACACAGAAAAACACCCGAAAATGACGTTTAGAGTTAAAAAAAAAAGCTGCGATATGCTTTTTCACCATCAAACAAATCCCTCTGACAAATTAAAATTTTTATGTTTCTTTTTTAGGTGGGGCTAAATGGGCGAGTGCCCAAAATCACCAATATTGCCGCATGGTGCCCGCTAAAAAGGAGTATAATTCCATATGAATGATAAACAGATACGAGGAGAGAACCAATTAATTGGACTGAATGGTTTTTATGTTTAACAGTGGGGAGCAGCCCTGCACCTTTAAAGGGATGC
>JABUQX010037855.1:0-10000 GCA_015478945.1 Trachelipus rathkii
TAAAATATATATATTTATTATTATATTATTATATTAATTATTATTTAATTTAATTATGACATTTATTTATTAGTTTATATTGTTATCTTATTATATTTTTTAAATATTATTTATTATTAATATAATTCATCATTTTAATTAATTTATTTAATAATTTATTATTATTACTTATTCATAATTATTTATTATTAAATTTTAATTTAATATTTATTTTAAAATAAATAATTGTTATTTGATTTTATATATTCTAATTAATTATATATTTATTTTTAGATAAATTTTATTATTAAAATTTATATTATTATTTATATAATATTTATATTTTTATATTTTATTATAATATTTTTATATTTAATATTTATCTTGGATTAATATATGTATTTAATATTTAATATTAACTAATTTATTTCTTCATTTATAAATTATTCTTTCGTCAAAACAAATATATAATTTAAAACTATTTGTTTATAAAATAATTATTACTTAAAATTCATTACAATATAAATATTTTAATATAAATTATATTATTAATTATCTTATTAATAATTTATAAATTATAATATTATTTATATTATTAATTTAATTTAATATAATTAATTTATAATAATTATATCTTATTATATCTTATAGAATGTCTTATAAATATTATAATATCTTAAAATAATCTTATAAAGAATATAACTGTTCTTGCAATAAAATATATTAATTTGCTTAATATTATTAATTATTTAAATTATTATTATTTAATATTATTTAAATATATTATTTATAAATTTTATTTAATTATTAATATTTATATATTAAAATTTAAAACCAAATAATTTTAAAAAATAAATTATTAATTATTTATAATAATTATTTTACTAATTATTTAATTATTTAAAATATTATAATTATATATTTAATAATTATCTTATATTATTTATTATTATTTTATTATTATTATTAAATTATTTATTATTAATTTATTATTATGTATTATTATTATATATTATATTAATTATTATTTATTATTATTAATATTATTAATTATAATTAATTACTATTATATTATAATATTAATATATATTATTTATTTTAAATGTTATTATTATATTAAACTTTATACTAAATATATTATTATATTATATTTATTATTATTAATATATTATTATTATTATTAATTATTATATTATTATATTAATAAATTATAATATTATAATATATATTATTATTTTATATTATATATTATATATATATATATTATTATTTATTTATAAATTATTAAATTATATTATTTAATATTATTATTATATTATTTATAATTATTATTATTTGAATGCATTTATATATATTTAATAATATTATTATATATTATCTTCCATTTAGTGCGCATCAAATATTATTATAATTCATTGGATAAGATATGAATTCGAGTTAATTAAATCGAGTATTTATTATGGAAGATCACATGGCAATTATTGTCGACGGGTGTTTTCGAATAAATCCTCAGTCGGAATCCTAGGTAGAAAATTACCCATTAGGAGTATGATCAATGTTTATATACCACTACAAAAAAAAGCAATTAGCCCGTGAGGTTGTAAACTTTTAATTAAAAAGTAAATAAATATATAACTGATGTTGGCTCTTGTAATTCATAGAAAGGTAATTATCTATAATAATATATTAATTATTATTATATTATTAAAAATATATTATTTGATTTATAATAACTATTATTATTTATTATTTCAAATTTAATTTATTTAATATTAATTTATGATTATTATTATAATTTATATATATATTATTATTATATATATATTATTATTAATTATTATTATTATTATTATTATTATAAATTATTCAGTATTCTAATTTTAAAACATTTTAACTTGTGAAATACAAAGATATTTAATTAATAATTTTTCTGTGAAATTATTTTAACCTATGTTTCAAATCAAGAATTTTCAATAATAATCATTCACCTTCGTGTTGTCTTATTTATATCACAAATATAACTTATTAAATATGTTGAAGTCGTGAACTTTAGTTAATATATACTATTTATGCACTTCTATTTGGCTCTTGTGTGCTTTATGTAATAAAAAATGATTGTTTCAATATTAGAGAATTTGCATATATAATATTTTAATACAACAGGAGTTACTTTTATAATGATAAATAAATCGTATTCGAATCTATCTTATTTTTAAAATTTTATAATCTAATAAGATTAAAATTATTATTTTAGGAACCAAACTAGATTCAAAATGGAGTGAATAGTTTCTGAGAAATTTACCTTTATTATTTTATTATTATTTTACAAGGTTATGTTGATCGGTAAATATTTAATTATTTATTTATTATTTATTTATTTATTTATTTATTTATTTAGTTAGTTAGTTAGTTATTTATTTATTTGTTTGCTTATTATTTGTTAAGCACTAGCCAAGCTTTTCAATATTGATTTAAATTCAAATAATAAATGTGATTAGTTATTAATTTTTATTACTTTATATATGGTAAAATTTTGCCTGTGATTAATAAATATGATGGATGAAGTAATAAATATTTTTTTAATGCGCATGACGATGGCGGCTTTAATGATTGATGAAACGCTTACCCAATCGGAATGCATTTAATAAAAACCCATAAATATGAATTTTTTATTTGGTAAAAAAATAAATATATATATATTTTCACTACAAAAAGATTTCCGGAGCTAACGGTCGTGTTTGTAAGCAAAATGGGTAAAAACTATCCAACTCACGAGAGTCAGAGAGATTTATAGGCACGTGCATAGGATGAACGATTCATTCATATTTTACTGATTCTAAATAGATATTGAGTCATTGAGAGTTAGACCAAACGAAAAGATTATTTAAAAATCCACACATTAAGAAATAACCAGCAGCACATTAAAATCTAAATAAAAAAAAAAAATATAAAGCAAGTTTACGTTTCGAGACTTCACTAACTTTAGTCCTCCTCTTCAGACTAATACATTATTAGTTTGATATGATGTATTCTTAAATATTAGCTATGAGTCACACGAAACACGTAGCTTCTAGATAAAAGTAGTTTTTAATCTAATTTCATGCTCTGTCTTTTTCTTGATTTTAGTATATTTAATTAGAATTTTGTTAAACTTAATATTCAATTAAAGTTTGATGGGTTGAAGTTAAGTTGAATATACAATACAGTGATACAGGGGTTTACGAACACTATAGTTGGGAATCAATATTATGAGAGATCATGTTAATAATCTTCATGAAATAGAGAACGATTTTTCTCAGTCTCTTTTCTCCATATAAGTTAATATGTTTAACTATATTTTCTAGATCTTTTTCCTTTCTAAGTTGATTGTAAAATTGGAAAAAAAAGGATGTGAAGAGAATAACAAGAGTTGGAGAAAGAAGGTATGGGCAGCGCCGATATGTGGAATTGATTGTGACGTACTATTCGTCTTCCGTTCAGATATGTTTAACGAAATTTCATGTTCCTACGTGTCAAAACACTTGCAAGCGTCAAACGTAGCAAACATATATACGTAACCAAGGTAAATGTATGTCAATCTAATATATGGGACACAGCGATCTTTTAATTAAACAGGTTAGCTTGATGGTAAAAGCCACCGCATTAATTTTATTATGCTCAGCACGAGAGAAAAAAGAGAAGAATATAATCTACTGGATAAGTGTCAGGGAATGTTTGATTCAGTAAAATTTTTCATGCCTCGAGCAATCACTCTGTGAGCTCACGAGATAATATATTATACGAGGTATTTGCAATGTCTAAATATATACAATATATAAATATTTAGACATTTAATTGAGATTAATAAACTGCGTTTAATCATTAAACTAATCACGCTCCCTAATTTTTATCTAAGTGTAACAATATATATCTTTTCGTGCTCTTATAGATAAATATAATTCTTTATTTTATGGCAATAAGATAATGAGTATATAAAACAAAAGTGAAGGTACATGTTAATATAATCGTTAATAATTAATAAAAACGCAAACTAAGGAACAGGGATACGACTAATATAAGTTGAACTAAGAGAAGGATGATAGGAGTTAGAGTTTACATAATAATGAACCGAATGGCAAGAGTAACTAACATATTAAATAAGATAATAAAAGACATATCATTTATTTCCTTTATATTAAATAAAATAATAATAAATTATAATAATAATAAAATATAATAATAATTAAATAATAATAATAATAATAATAATAAATAATAATAATGAATAGTAATAAATATAAATTAAAGATAAAAAATAATATAAAAATTAATATAATAATATTATAAATTAAATATAATAATTAATTATATAATAATAAATAAATAATAATAAATTATAATATAATAATTAATAATAATTAAATTAAATAAAATTATATAAATATAATAATTAAATATAATAGTAATAATAATAAATAATAAATCACATAATAATGATAGTTCGTTTATTAAATAATACAAAATAAAATAATAATAATAAATAATGGGAGGAATAAATAAATTAATAAATAATAATAATATTTATATTAATATTAAATTAATAATAATTAATAAATAAATATAATAATAATTTATACATAATATATAAATAATAATTAAATAATATAACTCACAATACTACGGAACATAGAATCACCAATATTACCACATCAATAACATATTGCACCATTCCTAAACTCAGTTTACATCTATACTAAATGAGCGAATCATTTTAAACAGGTAAGCTATTTATTTAAGGACAAACACTTAGTAATGGTACATATAATTAATTTAAGATTAAATATCCTCTATATACAAATTTATGTCCCCTTTTACGTTATAACAACCTATCATAATATATATATATTATATATTAAATATATATAATTATTAATATATATATAATATATATATATATAAATATATAATATTATTTATTATTAATAAATTAATATAATTATAATAATATATATATATATATATATTTATATTAATTATTAATATAATTTATATATATATTTAAATGTATATAAAATTAGTATTGCTTTCGGTATATGTAAGGTATCTATATTTGTTGCATATTTTAATTTATGAGCATATAATACTAATATATGTATATGTTATATTACTATACTAAAGTTTATAATTACTGTTATATATGAATTATATTATTATATTATGAGTACTGTTCTAATAAAAGGTTGATATTATAGTTAATACCCTTATTATAGATGAAAAAGATTAGTTGTATAATTATTTATTTATGTAAATATATTTATTTATTATGAGTTAATATTTATTTATTTTATATTATACTATATTATATATTATTTTAATACATTATCTATTTTAGATAGGTAGCATAACAGAGGAGCAAAGCCGAATTTGGTATTTTGAGATAAAATCAAAGAAATTAAATTGTCCACATAGTATATGTATGTCTTAATGCTGGACTCGTTTTTTTTTAAGTCTTTTATTTACTTCTGAATTAATTATAAGTGTGATTCAGTAAGAATAGTCTCACATAAAGAAAATATGAATTTATTACTAGAGCACTTATGACTCAGATGTAATTAAAAGAGCTCATTTAATATAAAATTCTAATATATAGATATTGAAAATAGAATTTAGAGAAAGAAAAACATATTAATAACACCAAAAATATTATCTTAGGAGTTTTGCTATGGCTTCATTAGAGAGCAAAGAAAATAAATCTAATACTATTTCCAGATCAGTTTACCCTGCAAGACGTAGTAAAACATTAGCTTTAGCAAACATACTAGGTATACATATATAAGTTTGTTACTCCAAAATGATAAAACTTTAGGTGACATATTAATCTGATATTTATATTTATGCAAGAAAAATATTTTGATATTTTGATTGAGATGAGTAAATAATGTAGTAATATATTAATTTAATCATATAACAAATAATTATTTTTTTTACATTTATAAATTTATATCTTTATTACTTATTCATTGTGGTTACATTTTATTAATAAGCTGACTTACTTATTTATTTATTATATTTTAAAACAAATGTAAGGCTGTATAAAGAGATATAATACTTATAGTCCTATTTATAGTTAAATAGTTCAAGTAGAATAGTATATATTCTTATATTGAGGGATTCTTCTGATTAGGTGAATTAAAATTATTTTTGGAGGTAGTATGTCCTTATAGTACTAATTTCTGTCACCCGTGAGTTAGTGACCAACCCTTTTCCCAAATGGTATATTTTTAGAATGCTGAACCCAATTTTGGGATGAAGATAACAAGTTTTTGGCAGATAGAAATATCTACCCCCGATTTGAAAGGTGATTCCGAGAACTTTCTTAATATTACTCGATACTTATATCACTAACTTTAGTGTTGTTTTTAGGTATAATTTAGAAGCAATATTTAAGAAGTTTTGGATTGAATTCAGATTATATTTAAATTCGTGACTTAATTTAAAGTTAGTATATATTATAATATTAATTTTAGTAAATACAATGGTGTTAAATAAAATTTATTCTACTGAAATGAATATTTCCACTTATAAAAACTTTTACTAAATATAGTAACTTTATTACCTAAAATCTATTAATAGGCAACTATATAAGATAAGTTATATGTATCACAGACACACCTTAGAAGTCATAAGATCATAAGCATTATTTAGAAGTTTCTGGGGAACCTTTACGGGTATTTAATGTGCTAATATAGAGTTAAAGAGAGTACTCTAGATCTGGCCTGTTTTGAAGTTGAGCTCTTTGGATATATAGAAATCCCGAGGAAGTCACCCGAGAGTAACCAGAAGGCTATCACGGAGCCGGAGCCGGCCAGCCCGAACACTTATCAACGCTATAACTTTTGCCTATATTTCCAATTTAAACAACTTCGATAACCTTATATAAATTAAAATAATTAAAATACTACATTAATAGCTCATTACAACTACACACTCTATTAAAAACTCGTAAAATATTTCAAAAAATTAGTTTTTTTATTATTTTTCAGAATAACCCACTACTCAATAATAATAATGTTACCTATTATATGTTATTATTAGTGTTCTTTGTATATATTATAATTATTTATATATGATATAGTTATATATTGTTGAAATGAGAGCATTTCCGTTATTCTTTCGAATTGATTATTAGAATATGATTAATCCACTTTTGGATGGAGGCTGCTTATCTTGTGGATATATCGTTGGCTTCATAATAATTAATAGGAATACTAATGAGAAGTAGATTCTTATAGTAAGTATAATTATGAATTATTCTAATCTATTCTATTCAATAGTCTCACTATTGAGTTTGAAATATAATAGTATTGACTTCAGAACCACTCATAGCCATTTGTTGTTTGATTTTTTTCAATCAAGCTGTGGCCTATATAGCTTTGTGAAGTCCGTGTTGGTCCTTTACATAACCTGATCTACAATAAAAGATAAAAAAAGATATATATTATATATATATTATATATTAGTTATTATATTATATAATATTTATAAATAATATATACTTTATATATAATTGTATTATATATATATTATTACTATTATATATATATTATTATATTTTATATATGTATTTAAGTTAGAATTTATATATAGTTATATTAGTGTTTATGGCAAAAAATTATATTGAGTATGTATACCTTAATAATCTGAAGCAATGAGGAATGATGTCTGTGGAATACCATTATATGTATTTAGAATGTATAGTGACCATCCTCATATAGATCTTATCTTTTCATCTGCGACTTCTGCAAAGGAAGTACGCATACTACGGATACTAAGTATTCGAGCTGGAGGTTAATCAACCAACGGTTTTCACACAAGTATCATAAATAATCACCCATCCTCTCTCTCCAAGCTAGGAGTAAGGCGTGATACATGCACTGGAAACAGAAAAGTAGTAGAAGAATATGATGGAAGTCAATACATTACAATCACCGGTAACAACATAACCTCGATCAAGACCTTATCTTATTCAAAGACTTAGTGTCCTGTTACATCCCCAACAAATTTAATTTCACCAATGCCATCTTCCTGGCATTCAATCAACTTTCCTACTATACACTCTGCATCACCCGTTCCCTTTTCATCCAACATAATATCCTAAATATTTAAACTCAGACACTGTTCCAGCTGCTCACTCTCTAACATAACTTCACAACCGAGGACTGTCCCCTCACAGACCATAACCTTACTCTATCTACGTTTACTTTCCAAACCCCTCCTTTTACACACCCTGCCAAATCTCTCTACCAATCTTTTCAAACTCCTTTCAGATTCGCCACACAAAACAAAATCATCCCATATATATATAATTAATATATATAATATATAATATATATATATAATAATAGATAATAATATATATAATATATATATATATATACTATATATATATAGTATATATATATATATATTATATATTATATATCAGAGGTGGTCACTGTCCGCTCTTTAGTCCGCTAGTACGCTAGTCCGCTTGTCCGCTCCGAGCGGACTACCAGAACAGTGCGGACTAGCGGAGGTGCGGGGTCGTCAGGAAATTAGCGGTCTTGCACGTGCGGATCAAAAAAGTTTCCCTCTTTTGTTCCGCACCTTTTTAAAAAAATGAAAATAATTTGTAATCACCACGGCTAATGAAGTAGGCGCCTTAAGATTCTCTCATATCGAGACGATATATATGATAATATATATTAATATTATAGACTAACAATATCATTTCGTGATAGAGCTTTAATTGAGAGCGTGAGGATTATAACATTATCTAGAGGATCTGTGAATACATTTATATTAAGCGCGCGAGGAGAGAGAGTACACTCAACAGCCTCTGTGAACGAGTGGTCAATGCATGCGTTCACTCCCACTAGAACACATTGATATATTAGAAGCACTGAATGCAGCGTGGCAGGGGAAGAGGTAAGAACGGTATCCCCACGGCCCTCATCTAATAAACTTTAATTAATTCAATTATATTTCTATAATAACTAGGCAATATCTAAATCAATTCTGTGTAAAACCCAAATATTTATATATATAGGTATATATATGTATATATAATTATAATATATATAAGTAATATATATATATATAATATATATATATATATATATATATATATATATATATAATAGTATAATAATTATATATATATAGTATATATATATATATATAATATTTGGGTTTTTATTACACAGAACTGATTAACATATATATATAATAATATATATATATAATATAATATTATATATATATAATATATATTATATATATATATATATATATATTATATATATATATATATATATCATATATATATATAAATATATATATATATATATATATATATATTTGGGTTTTACACAGAATTGATTAATATATAATATATATATATATATAATATATATATATATATATTATATATATATAATATATATAATATATATATATATATATATATATATAATAATATATTAGCTACGGAGCTGATAAGTAGCATTAGCATCAACTCTGCAGGAGCGTCGAGCTTTCATGGATTCTACTAAAAAGTTCTTGGATCGAAATTAGACTTCTATGGGTGGACAGGGTGGTCAAAAATATTTCAGAAGGGAGGCAGAATTATTTAGGTGAGGACCTTAAATTTGCAATGGACTGCTGGAAGTGAACTAAAACCAGCACCTCCTCTCAGCAAGGACATCTTTCCCTTTCAGCGTAGGCAGAATTTTGTTGAACTTGTTCATAAAAATATAATACACCTCTCCCTAGTTCTCTGCGGCTGTAAAGCGAATATTTTGTATTGGTGGTTATTTTTTAAGGGCAAAGAGGTCAGCCTTACTGCTTTTAATTTTGAGCACCTAATCTTTTTGAAAGTAATATGGATCTCTTGTCCTTAGAAGACGACTTTGAGGAGGAAGTGGAAAATCTTGGGAGATTTTGTAAATATTCACTCAATTTTTATTATATATAATAATAAATTTTTTGTAGGGATATATAC
>JABUQX010037855.1:25000-38680 GCA_015478945.1 Trachelipus rathkii
TGCCTGTGCGTGCCGGGTGCCGGTGCTGGTGCTGGTGCCGTCACGTAGGTGTAAATTTTTTCCAATAAATATTTTTTAGGTGAAAATGTTATTGCTAGAAGAAGTGCTGGACAATTTTCAAATAGTGCAGAAACCTTAGTCGAAGCTGAAGTCGGAGCCGGAACGGAACCGGAACTGGAACGGAGCCGGAGCCGGCACCGGAGCCCGGTTCTGGATATAAATTTTTACAAAAGAAAATATTTTCAGGAATAAAATATTTATTGCCAGAGGAGGGGTAATTTTTGAGAGATTTTAAAGTTGATAAGCTAAAATTAGAGAAAAGGAGGGAGGGTAATTTGGAGGGTTTAAAATTATTGAATATTTGTGGGGAAGTTTTAAGGTCAGTACAAAATTCTTCCCGATTACCCCAAATGTCATGTTTAGAAAAGGAAATGTGTAATTTCTCAAAGAGGAGAAAAAAGCGGTAAAAGTTTAGTTTACGAAGAAGTTTAAAATTTAAACAGAAAGAAAGGATAAGTTTTTCAAAAGGAGAAAAAGGCCTATCACTAAAATTAAAAATAACCTCATCAGGAGTTACAGATTTGATTGAATATTTGGCAAAACCCATCCAAATCTCCGTACATCACAATTTGTGAACATTTGTCAATTACTTTGGCAAAGACTGCAATTCAAGTTAAAAAATTTAATTTTTGTTCATATGCGGACCTAACTTATTATATACGGTTATAAAAATTTTCATAAATTATATTTATTATATATTAAATTAAGTTTTTTTTTTTTAAAATAGGTTAATAAATTATGAAATAGGATTTAATTCTTCCAATTTGCAAATAGGCCTATACTATATGAAGCCTTTGAGTTGAAATTAGTTTTTATTTTTTTTTTTTTATTTTTTTTTTTATTTATTTCTATAGTACTTTTATTGTGAAACCATAACTGCAATTGCTGAAAAAATGTTTTACAGCTATGCCTAATTAAAACTTAGGCCTAGCTGTTATTATACTTTTATAACGTCCATATTTGATGACAAATATTGGTCATTCCCACTCCAAACTTTGCGATAAACGAATTTGTCAAATATACGAATGTGTGTATACGTACATTGACCTTAAAAAAATAAAACAAATGCAAAACGCAAAGATTCAACGGTTTGACAAACTCCGCATGTGTGGAGCCGCCTTAAGTCTCTCGCCGATAAACATTACCATTATTTTAAACCCTCCAAATTACCCTCCCTCCTCTTCTCCAAATGCTATTAATCATTTTTGAAATCTTTAAAAAGTAACCCCTCCATCATGTTTCTGCTCTCCTGTCAAAGGTAGAGGAATAAGTTATCTTAAATAAATGTGATTGCATTCAAAAAATGCTTACTCTCCTCTCCAACTCCTCAAAATTCCTTGCATTAAACACTGACAATATCTTTCCTCATATTATCTAAATTGAAGATAAAATCAACAATTTTCTACGTTCATTTAAGAAACAAAATCTATTAGCCTCTTTTTACTCCCAACTATTCGTCTTTGGCTCATCCCCTTGAATCATTTACGGCAAACCAAAAACCCACAAACCTAATCTCCCCCTTAGACCCATAATATCTGCAATCAATACCCCTTCCTATAATATTTCGAAATTTCTCGACCCTTATCTCCAACCCCACACTTTTAACTCATACGCTCTTCATGACTCTTTCCCATTCTTCAAATTTATTAAGTCCCTACATTACCCTAATTGCTTTCTCACTAGGTTTGATGTCATAAATCTCTTTACCAACATTCCTGTCTCTGAAACTTCTGATATTATCCCTAGCTCCTCTAACCCCAACACCTCAGCTCCCTTCAAATTAACGACCCCTCTTTTCAAGAAACTTCTCAATCTGGCCACTAATAACACTCTATTCACTTTTGAAGATAAATAGTATAAACAACTTGACGGTATGCCTATGAATTCCCCTCTGGGACCCACTTATGACAACATTTTCCCTTGTCGTCATAAAACAGCTTGGCTTGACAATTGCCCCCTGAAATCAAACCCTTTATCTACAGACGATATATTGGCGATTGTTTTCTAGTCTTTTATAATAAAACTGATTCATACCTTTTTTCACATATATTAACTCCAAACATCCTAATATTAGTTTCACCCGCCAAGATAAAGTCAATAATATCCTTCAACTGTAGATGTTCTCGTCACACATAATCCGTCGGGTTTCACTACCTCCGTTTATCGCAAACCTTCTTCTTCCTTCTTGGTATCAACTTGCATAGTTCATCTCCCTCTAAACTCATCACTAATTCCATAACTATGCACCTTCACAGAGCCTACAATATTTGCTCATCATGGCTATCATTCCATCATGAAATGATATATCTCAAGTCTTTATTTAAGTTTAAATTTTCCCTCCTAATCTTATTGAATCTTCCATTTCTAACTTCCTTTCGAACATTTTTAAACCAACAATTCCCTCCCCTAGTGTTCCCAAACTCACTACTTACTTTAAGATTCCCCTCCTTGGTCCCACTCACTCCTCCCTTCTTCATGAGCTTCGCCCTCATGTCAGCACATTCTTTTCTCATATTCATCCCTACCTCGTGTCAAACAATCATCCTTCCCTAGGCTCCTTTTTCTCTTGCAAAAATACCCTCCCTGTGTTGCTCAGGTTCTCAGTTCTTTAAAATTTAAGATTTTAATTTAAATAACTTTTACAATTTACTGATAAGATCTATCTATTTCGGAAAAGCGAATAGTGCTGGAAAGTTAAAGTACCACCAGTTATTTTGAAAGCCATTTTAATGGGAAGGATTTGATTTTTAATAGGGCTGATCCCCATTTTGCTCCAATCTTAAAATGAACCCCAAATTCTTAATTTTCAGTCAATTTTGAGCAAATAAACAGGAAACCGCAGCTTTTCTGATCACTAAAATGTCATTTTCGGGTGTTTTTATGTATCTATGGTCACTTCTTGTATTTTCATTTTTTGAAAACTTATGTTTTTGACATTTTTCGATTATCCTATTACAATTTTTTTCGAAATGACTTCAAACTTGAAATATAGAAAGATTGGACTATTACCTGAAATTTAGTGGAACGAAATATTGATATTCGACCCCAAACCCAAGCAATGGTCGATTTTCAAAACCTCCTTTTTGTGGTTTTTGAAATTTATTAATTATTGTTTTTTAATCTGGTCTGAATGAAATTTTCAGGGCATTTGCATTCTGTGGAGATGCACATTATTTATTTAGATAATTTTTTTATATGTGCAATAGTTTTGAATTTGTCCTTAGAACAAATTTTCCAAAAAAAAAAAAAAAATTAAAATTTTGACTAAAATTTTTTTGAATAGGCAAAAAAATATCTAGGTAAAAAGATGTATCTCGCCCGACTATATAAGACCTAAAAATTTGATCTTCATCGGATCAGTAGGAAAAAAATATCTCAATATTTCACTTTTTCAAAAAAATTTTTTTTTGGAAAAAGTGACACTGATATATTTTTTTCAACTCATCCGATCAATATCAAATTTTCAGGGCGTATATAGTAGGGCGAGATACATCTTTTTTGCCTATATAATTTTCTGGTATATTCGAAAAAAATATTATTTAAAATTTCACCCAAATTTTTTTTAAAATTTCACAAATTTTTTAAAGAAAATTCCTAAAATATCGGTATTGGACTTCAAATTTTCAGTTACGTAGTTTTTCTGCTAAAATTACTATATTTACCAATTTTCATAACAATCAAAACCACCACACCTTCTTACTGATAAGGTAAAAGAGTGTAGAAATGACATCTTTTAAAAAAATTACAATTTTTGGCATAAATGGGTTAGAGGGGTGGGGTGGGGGTGAAGAAGGAGTAGAAATGGAATCGTTTAAGTTGGAATTAGAGGCAAAGGCATGAGCAAAGATCTTAGCTTTAGCAGAAGGTAAAATGGCAATTATGCCGTCAGAAGATACTGACTGATGGAAAGAGGAATAAGCTAATTTAGAACTGACATTTTTTGCTAATTGTCAGAAAGAACGTTAGTAGGAGGAGTAATCAGAAAAATTATTGCATGTTCTACTGATTAGAAATTTTTTAATGCCATGGAGATGAGATTTTGTATGATTCCGGATGATGTATAAGTTGCTTGAATTTCTAAGCTTGGAAACGATGGTAGTTCCGGAAGGTAGCGTCTCTGTGAAGAATAACATGAGAACAAGGAGAGTTAAGCAAAGATTTGTTAGTTTAAGTTGAAGTAAAAGAGAATATAATATACTCCTTCATACTAAAAAGAATCACATTGGTTATGCTATCTGTGAACTACAAAGGACTTTTCTAGCCGAAACACTAATTTGTCTGATTTGTCTTTGGCTTCAAAATAGCAAAAACGTTTGCCCTCGTTAGGCGGTGGTCTTTATTGAGGAAGACATGAGAAGATAAAGCAGGAGACATATATTAGAAGGTTGTCCTTGAGCCTTAGAGGCAAAAAAGTTTATTAATATAAGGAGAATGATTATTAATTAAGAAAGATAAAAAAAGTGTGATTCATTTCCAAGATTATCTAGATTACGGGTATTATCTGTATTATCTGCTCAATGTCATTCCTAATAGAGAAATGGAAAGCAAGCCTTGAGATCTAGAAGAATATCACTGAATTGGTGAAAATTAAAACAACCTAAAACAATGATATCAGAGAAAAGATAAGAAGGGAGAATATGCTCTAATTTGTTTATATAGTTAAAGAAAGTATATTAGTCAGTAAAGTTAATAGAGAAATAAAATAAAATCAAAAGAATTAAGTAGAAGATTGACAAGCTTTCATGATCTAAAATTTAGAAAATTCAGAAGCCTCTAATATAAGACTGCGAGGAGGATAAACAGCGTCGTTCCGCACATGTGCACGACAATAAGTAAATCCTTCGTAATTTGAAAAAGTAAGCTTTCTCTTTTTATTTTCTATATATGGTAAAATGTACTGAAATAATATTTATTTAAACAGGAAAAAAAAAAAAGTTTTTTTAAGTATAAAAAATCTAATTCTTATAGAAAACCACAACTTTTTATATTTTTAATATTCTTTATAGTATAGTAACTAGTTATTATTAAAGCAAAGTAAATTAAAGAAAATCAATAAACTATTATAATGGTAGTTATTAAATGCTTGCAGATTAATCTATTAAAGTTTATTCATTAATTTACATTTTCTTATTTAATGGAAATAAAATGAAACTATGCATTAAAATAAAAAACTCCAAGAACTACAAGAATGAATAAAATATTACAGGTATGTGTTATGCTATGTGCAATTCCTTCTGCATCTGAAAAGACAAAAATGTGTGTATCAGAAATAGAAGGAAAACCCATTTTTGTAAATTTTAAATTTGTGTACATGCAAATTTAAATATATATATATATATATATAATTATTATATATATATTATATATATATATTATTTTATATAAACAATTTATATATATATCGTATATAATATATATATATATAATATATATATATATATATATTATATATAATTACATACGTATATATATATATATATATAATATATATATTATATATATTTATATAATATATATATATATATTATATATTATATATATATATAAATATATATATATTATATATATATATATATATATATATATATATATATATATATATATATATTATTTCATATGAACACTTTATCGATTTAAAATCAAATTAATTAATAATGCCGAGAAACCTTTAACGACTCCTTGACCAGATGTTGCATTCTTTTCTTCGGGAGATTTGCTCCTATTCATTTCTATTTTGGCTGGAACTGCTGAAACTGCTGAAACTGCTGAAAGTGTAATTTATATGAGATTGCTAAAAAATAATGATGCGGACAGGGTCCAATATTTGGGTGAGGGTGAGCCCAATTTTCACCCCTCCCCTAAAAATGGACATAAAATTCGTAATTCAGCCGATTTTGATAATTTTTCGAGTGTTTTTCTGTGTCTATAGTCATTCCTTCAGTATTTTCCATTTTCAAAACCCATGTTTTTTAAATTATTTGCTTCAACTTCTAGATTTTTTATGAAAATGACTTCAAACTTGAAATATGCATAGATGGATTCACTTCCTACAAATGTCAGGAAGTACATTTTTGATTTTTAGAGTTTTGCGATCATCAATGTCCAATTTCAAAAACCACTTTTTTTGTTTTTTAAAATGAAAAATTGCGATAATTTTTTTATGTTCATGCAAAGAGGATGAAATTTTCAGGGCATATGAAGTCGGGGAGATGCACATGTTTTACTTAGTTATCTTCTTTGTATATGCATTAGTTTTGGATTTGTTCTTGGAACAATTTTTAAAAAAAAAAAAAAAAAAAAAATGTTTGGAATTCTTTAAAAATTTTCCTTTTGAGCATACAAAAAAATTATTTAAGTCAAAAAGATGTATCTTGCCTACTATACAAGCTCTGAAAATTTGATGTTGATTGGAAAAGTAGAAAAAAATAACAATATTTCACTTTTTCAAACGTCTGAATTTTTAAAAGTGAAATATTGATATATTTTTCTTTCTAATCATCCGATCAACATCAAATTTCCAAAGCTTATGCAGCCGTTCAAGATACATCTTCTGTACTTTAATAATTTGTTTGTATACTCAAAAGAAATTTTTCAAAAAATTTCTAAATTTTTTTTGTGGAAAATTTGTTATAAGAACAATTCCAAAACTAATACATATACTAAGAAATTATCTAAGTACAAAATGTGTATCTCTATCGACTACAAATGTCCTGAAAATTTCATTCACTTAGCACGAAGAGAAAAATATTATGGCAATTTTTCATTTTAAAAAACAAAAAAAGTGGGTTTTGAAATTGGACATTGCTTAGCAGAAAACTAAAATAAAAAATAAAAAAAGAACTTGGTGACTTTTGTAATTAGTGGTCCTATCTATGCATATTTAAGGATTGAAGTCATTTCGAAAAAAAATCTGGAAGTTGAAGCTAAAAATATCAAAAACATGGGTTTTAAAAAATTGAAAATACTGTAAGAATGACTAAAGACAGAAAAACATTCGAAAAGGACGTTTTAGAGGTCAAAAAAAGATACAGTTGGGTGTTCATATGATGAAATTCGGCTGAGAATCACGAATTTTATGTCCATTTTTAGGAGTGGTAAAAATTGCGCTCAGCCCGACCCAAATATTGGACCACACTAATATATATATATATATATATATATATAATATATATATATATATATTATATATATATATATATATTTATATATATTAATAATATTATTATATATAATTTTATATATATATATAGCTATATATATATAATATTATATATATTATATATATATATATGTGTACATGTTTTTTATATATATATATATAGAATTATATATATATATATATATATATATATATTATATATAATATATATATATATATATATATATATATTATAATATTATATGGCTATTTATTAGATGTTGACTCCAGGAACGAAAAGCAATAAAAATGTTACGTAATTTCAATGATTTGAGGTCTAAATTACATTGTTAAATACTGATAAAAACCTTCTATTAATTAATTGTAAACAAAATTAAAAAGAAATTGACACTATATTTTTTGTGCTTCACCCTATCAGTCTTATAAAATGAAGATAGCTTAGGGCCGTGCTTAGGCATTTATTTCAGTCTTAAATTTGATGCATGTAACGTAAAGTTTGTAGAAAAACACCATAGACAATAATAAATTTGTATTTTGATATTTTTATATATTTTATGTTTTTGTGAAAAGGGCGGGGCCTTCGGCCCCCCCCCCCTCTATATCATCCCCCCGTCCCCGCAGGTCAAGTATTTTCTTTAAAAATAAAAAAATACCTATAAATTTTAATTAATAATCGAAAATCAAATAATAAAAAATTGAAAAGGACTTAGAAAAAAATTAACATTCCTATTAAATAATAAATAATCATAATAATTAATATATAATAATAATTTATAATAATAATAATATAACATAATATAATAAAATAATAAAAATCTTGCTTAATTTCTTAAAAATTAAAAATGCAAATAACGCTAATAAATATTAGAATTGCAGCAATAAAGGAAAGGCCGAATTCGTTGTTTTTCTTATTCGAAAATTTCCCCCCCGTATAAACGGAGCAACATCCTTTATAAATGATCCATATATATATATTATATATAATATATAATATATAAAATTATATTATATATTATATTATTATTATATTATATATATATATATATATATATATAGTATATATTAATATATTATATCATATATATATATATGATTAAAATTTATCAAACAATAAGATAATATATATTAATATATTACACTTGATGAATTTAATATCACACCCCACTTCTACGATAACACCTTATAACTATCCCTACTATTCTCACTCTGCAATTTCTTATCCTCATGTGTGCGGGTAGAAAAGGATAAGTTATTCCGTCACATCGTTACTGGTCCTAGCGTTGTCGTAGAAGTCAGACTAAGGGGCGTAGGTGGATATATTATAGTTGGGGTTGGATAGCCCTTACTAACCACCTATCTCTTGCTAGTGAATGCTGCAGACATCGACCTCCGGAGATATGGTGTTAATATTAGATACGTCCATAGTACGATTCTATCTAATTCATATTTCGGGATATAATTATAGTATGAATCGTTAGATAATGTGAGTACATGGAATGTCAGAAGGAGATAAATGTTGAGGAGAAGAGGATAAGAGGTGATTTTAGGATGTAGAACAGTCATCCTCGATGATTTTGCTCCTGCTGTGATATACTGAAACAAAAGATGAAAGATAAAGTTGAAATTATAATATATTTATTAGTCGGTGATGATGTGTAAAATGTGGTGCGTTGCTGGTGTGAAAGAGAAGGAACGAGAGGAGAGAGAAGTGAGTTGCAATCATTATTTATATAGAGTGACCATGTGGGTGTTACACCAAAGCTATGTGATAGACTTTATAGAAGTGTGTAAGTCTTAGAATTCTAATGGTTATAAATTTAATGTTATGAAGAAAGAAGGTCAAGGTTTGTGTGTGGTTGTTGGACGTATGGGTCCATCTGAAGGGGAAACAGTTGAAGATCATAAAGATTCTTAAACTGAAATTCCTCAGTTTCTCAAAGTGGTATTATATAAATATATATATATTATATAAGAGTGGTGTGAGTCAGGAGTTTCAGTATTGAATAGTGTATTGTGGAGATAACTCATGTCAATATAATGATGGATTAGGTGAATCAAAAAAGGGATGGGTTAATAAAGGTGGTTTTGGCTATGGTGGGGGGTGAAAATGAGTAATGTCAGGAGGTGATTGGATTTCTGCTGAGATGAAGAGGTATGAATATATGATATATATTATATATATATAATATATGTAGTTTGTAAGTAATACTTTTACTTTATAATTAAAACTAACAAGATTATTCTCAATAAGATACTAGATGTTGGTGTACGGTAGAGATGGTATCTCGAGTGAAAAGATATGATTGATTCTTGTGTTGGTGAAGATAGATATGTAGATGTTCAAGTATGTGTTGGATGTTAAAATCAATGATAGGGGTTTAGGAATGGTTATCGGATCTCAATATATGTTGTTCTATGTTAAAACAATTAAGAGTTGAGTGGGAGGGCGTGGCAGTGGGAGAAGGAAGGTGATTGATACGGAAAGGAAGTAGGTAAATTAAAGAGTGAGAAGCGATTAAGTGAGCAAGACAATAAGGAATAAGTATGTAAGAGCGCTCGCTAGTTAAACGGTTGAATGTGAAGACAAGTTGATACTAGAACAATCTGGGGGTAAATGAAGGACGAAGCAATTGTTAGTTAGCTGCAAGGAGTCTGGTAGCAAGTGCTAAGTAGAGGAAGTAGATGTTAACAGCGAATGCTTGGAATAAGAGAGTTGATGAAAGGCGGTTAAAGGTAAAAACAAGAAGCGTGGGAGTGAAATTGTACTGAAAAGCAAAATGATGAAGATTCAAAGAAAGATGCTTTTGGAAGAATTATATAAGGAGAAAAAAGAAATACTAAAAGGTGTATACGTAGGAGAAAAATGGAAGGATAAGTGAACAGTTTGGGGAAGGAGGATGAGATGAAGGGACATACAAGGAATATGGTAAGCCTTCTTCTGGAAAGGCAAGCCGAAAGGTAAGAATGAGAATTAAAGGGAATCTGCTGATAGACGTGAGGAATGAATCAGGATGGTGCTTTCGTAACTGATAAAATGGATGGGAGGAGAGTGGAGAGGAGGAGTGATCAATTCGAAAATCTGCACATATTAACAGTAATGATGAGGTGTTAGATAATGTGTATGTGTGAGTTTGTTGCTGCAAGAAGGAATAGGTGAATAGATTTGGGGATGAGGTTATTAGGTAAGGCCAGGAGTAGATGGGCTTGGGTGAGAAAGATGGATGAAGAATGGTAAATCTGCAGGTTATAGATGAAAATTACTAGGTGAAAATGTCAAGAGCGGAAAGGCGAGATGTGACTTGATTGGAGAATTGGGAAGTTGTGTAATTAAAGACGTTATGGAGGCATATAGTTCCAAGGGATTGGAGGCGAGAGCGGTAATAGTACCTTGTATAAGGGTTAAGGGAGAAAAGGGGAACTGTAGAAATTATAGGGGAATAAGGTTATTGAGTGTTGTAGGGGAGGTATATGCGGGTATTTTTGGTCGAAAGAGTGCGTCGAGTGGACTGAGGGAGCAGTGGCAGGTTGGTGTAAAACAAGGGCGATGTGGTAGAGTGGCTAGAGGAGGTGTGATCAAATCCTTACATGAAACAAATGATGAGAAATGAGGGAGAAGAAAAATAAAAATTTATTTTTTAGGTTTTATGGATTTACAACAGGTGTTATGATAGAGTAATAGGAGCCTTATGTGCAGCGTATTAGTGAATATATTGGTGTTGGTGGTAGGCTTCTTAATGGGAATCAAAAGTATGTATGGACACAGGAAGGGTGTGTAAGAATAAATGGGGAGTGTCAAATGGTGATTGGTTTAGGTTTAATAGCGGAGTGGGCAGGGATCTGATAGGTCTTCTTGGTTATTCAATGGTATATGGAGTGTTTATGAAAGAATCAGAGGTGGGGATGGCAGGAAATGGTGTAGAATGAGGAGAATGGAGAGAGGAGTGAGAGGGTGCCCTACCATATTGAGGATGCAGGGGAGTTGATTCTCGTTCTGTTTTGCGAGTCTGAAGAGAGTTTGAAAGAGGATTGGTGGAGAGGATTGGCCGGGGGTGTAAAAAGAGGGGTTTGAAAGTAAAGCGATAGATAAGAGTAAGGTCTATGGTTGTGAGTGAGGACGCTCCTCAGTGTGGATGAAGTGTAATCGTTTAGATGATGAGCAGCTGGCAGCAAGTGTCTGAGTTTAATATTTTGGATATATGTGTTGGATGAGAAGGGAACCGGATGATGCAGAGTGTAGTAGGACAAGTTGTGATGGCAGGAAGGTGGCTGGGTGCAATTAAATCGTTTGTGTGAATGAAAAGGGACTAAAGTCTTGAGGCGCTAGAGTTTACATGAGGGTATGTTGTTACCTGTTGTTATTATGGTAGTTTGAGACTATGGTCAGATTGAATAAGAAGAAGTATAAGATCTAAGTTCAGAATGTGGTGTCAGATGGAATCTTAGGGGCGTGGCTAGGTGTGAAAAGAATTAATATAGTGAGGAATGACGTTTTAGAGAGTTGTTGTGGTGTGAAGAGATAGGGGTAAATGAGAATAAATGGAAAGTATGTTGGATGTTGTTCGTGTGGACAAGGATTGAATGAAAGTCGGCTTGGGTTAAGCGGATGATAAGGATATAGTGGAGGAGAGTAGTTGGGAACGGACCGGGACTGGGAGACCTGGAGAGAGAAAAGTGGATTGAGTCGTGAACGAATGTCTGATGGAGGAGGAAATGTGAGTTTGGCAAGAGGCGAGAATAAAGGTGCATGACTAGGAGAGGAATGGCAGGGGTTTTGTATGGGGGCATGGTTGTGGCCACCAGGGCCAGGGAGAAACCCTACATTTGCACCGACTTTACCATAGTGATGGGTCCGTCGGCGGTCCTTATGAGTGCATGTGAGGAGATGGAAGATTTTCTGTCTGTGATGAGCTCTCCGCACTAAGTTTGAATGGTAACAGCGGCGGGAGCAAACAGGACACTAACAAGGGACTGCGGCTCTTCTTTCTCGAAGTTTGGTCGTGTGTGTGGCTACTGCTTTTCTTTTCCGATGCTTGTTACACACCTTACCCAATCTTGGGGCAAGAGGAAGGTGAAGAAAGAAGAAAGAAGAATATTATATATATATATATATAATATGAGTATATAATAATAGTAGGTTAAATAAAGTTTACTACTATGGTATAAGTATATGCCATTATATATTACTTGATATAATTAAATATAATATATGTATATATTATTATAATATATATTATAACTTTAATATTAAATATATATTTATATATTATATATATTAATATAATATTTAATATATTATTAACTATAAAACATAAACTCATCACATAACCCACCATACTACCCAATAATATTATGGCACCTCTCCTAAAATATATATATAGCACACTACCTACTCTCACTCCCAACACATATATATCCACTACATACCCATATATATCATTATATTTAAAAATAATATTATATATAAAATAATAACATAATAAATACAATATTATATATTTATATATAAATATATATAAATATATATATATATATATATTATAATTAATATATATATAATATATAATCAATTAATAATTAATTAATATAATATATATATATATATATTTATATTATTAATATAATAAATAAATAAATTATTTATATATATTATATTAATGAAAATGTAAAATACTATAATACTATAATATAAATACTAATACAATATTCATATTTAATATATAGTATAAATCATTTATTACTATATACCGCTATTAATTATACCTTAAACATGCTATCTTATATATACATATGAACCCTCAACCTATATCTATGTATCTGATAATATAGCTTATACTCATACATATTTCTATCTTATCATTTATATATTGCAAAATATCAAAACAACTACTACTGAAGTTATAACTACCCTATATCTTTTAATTTAAATATTAGTATAATTAACTAACCTATACCAATTTAAAAATAATCATTCTTCTCGACTACTAAAACCTATAACGAAGTAAGGATGAGATATCTTAATTCTAATGATATATATAATATATAATCACAACAAATATTATTTGCACTAAAATATATATAATAAATAAAGTATATATAGGATATAATATAATACATAACTATACATACAATAGATAATAATAATTTTAGTATTGCACTCATATAACAAAATATAAAGGATATTATCGATGTTATTATATAGATATAAAAATGATAAGGCGTAATCCTTAACTCAAAAATAGCTTTGTTGTAGCATGCGAAAAGAAAGATTATAATTTTAATATTTTAGTATACGACTATTCTAATATATTTATCTATACACTAAGCTATCAGTATATAGTAAGTCTCTATACTATAAATATACAATAATATCACACTACTAAATAAACATTAGGACCAGGAATATATAATATATTATACTAATTAATAATAAGTCAGTTTATATATTAGTACTATTTACCATA
>JABUQX010037856.1:2500-5000 GCA_015478945.1 Trachelipus rathkii
CTGTATTTCTGAGATTGCCTTAAAATGTTTTGTTGAAGTGTTGCATTGTTTTCCGAGAGACGAATGCTAGCTAACTGAGGTATTGTAGTTCTGTTCAATAGGAAACAGTGTAAGCTTGTCATTTGTTTCTTGTTAAGTTAGTGTATATTATTTTAAAAGATGTTATGTGTGGTGGGGTGTGCGGAGTTTATGGATGTTTATGTTGATTACAATTAGTAATTGAATAGATCACAGGATAAAGAGTAAAATTCTCCCAATGTAAGGAAAACCTGAATTTGAGGGACAGAGAAAAGTCTCGTGAATGTGGGATTCTTATTATGTGGAATGGCTGTCGAGTAGGTGGTGTTCTGCTGTTGAAGAATGCTGAGTGTGTGCAAATTGCTAAGAGTACATCGACTATTCTGAGGGTATTTGGTGTATTTAGCCCCAAGCAGGTGATGAGCAATCAAATGTTCTCGGCGTCAGTGTCTTATTTATTATATTGGTTAGGAGTGATAAGGTCTGAACAAATCCTGGGGGTAGTGTTTATAGGAGGGATGAAGGTTAATGAAATAATTAAATGTATGTTTTTTTATTGATTTTTACTTGTATTGTATTGACACGAGGAAGGTTTGTTTATGATAAAATGTGTGTGGTTTGCGGTGTTTCGTATTGGAATAATTATGTGTATTTGAATAACTAGGGACTGTGATTGAAAGGATCCTTATCTTGCCTTAAGATTGTTAATTTGGAAATCAGTAGAGTATATGCTGGTGTGAGATTAGATTCCTGCATAAGTGCTATGTTTATATTTAATTTAATTTAAGGTATGGAGAAGTTTTTTCTGTCTATTCTTACTTCTTAATATTTAACTGAAGTTTTGTTGATTGAATATGCTTGTGGGTGATGTGAATTTCTGTGGTGTAAATCTCCACATGATTGACAGGGACCATATGGAGAATATTGATTGAGGATTTGGAGGTTAGTGAACTTTATTATGAAACCAAGAGTCGGTAGAGTATTTGAATTTACGATTATCCTTCCTCGAGTTAATGGTATTATTACAATTTGGACAGATATTGCTCTGGGACCTGGCATAAGATTAATAGGAGGAACTGGCATGTACCACCGGTTCATATACACCTCAAGTGGCAAAAAGGTGGAAGTATATATATTATATATATATATATATATATATATATATATATATATATATATATATATAAAATATAATATATATATATATATATATATATATATATATATATATATATATATATATACTATATATATATATATATATATATAATATATAACATATATATATATATTATATTATATAATATATATATAAATATATATATTATATAATATATATATATACTATATATATATATATATAATATTATTATATACTATATATATATATATATATAATATATATAATATATGATAATATAATATATATATATAATATATAAATATTCTTATATCTAGAAACCTGGCTAGATCTTAACGATCCAGCATTCTAGGGCATGGAAGCAATCTTAGACGCAAGCGGAATGTTCATTAGTTTCTGACAAAAATTCCTAAATACGAAAAATGTGGAAATGGCTTAAAAAAAATATTATTCACTTGGATATTATTTTATAGAAGGAAATACTCAAGATTAAACCATTTTGATGTCTTATTCATTGGCGATTGCTGGACAAAACCAATATTTGCTTTTCAAGTAAGTTATTGGGAAAAAAAATCCACCAAAAAAAAAAAATCATTTTTATTTATCGCGGGGTCGAGATTAGATTTAACGCATTAAATATTGTTTTACATTTTTAATGCCGTTCACTGTGCAATTAAATTTTTCTCTTCAATATTTGGAAAACCTTGTCACTTGCGTAATTTTAAGACATATGGCAACTTACTCTGTAAAAAATTTGTCAGCCATATACGAAATTTTAAATAAATATAATTAATTTCCATTAAATAAAATATTATTAATTTCCATGGTTTTAAAACCAAATTTCAGAACCTACATCTTTTTAAATATTATTGTATTCTTTTCATGCACACTAAAAAATTCAAAACTGAAAGATACTATGAAAAATAAAATTAAGGGCTTATTGAGAAATTAATAAAAATTGCATTTTAACTATATTGGATAATATATATATATATATATATAATATATATACTATATATATATAATTATATATATATAAATAATAATATATATATATATATATATATAATATATAATATAAATATATATATTATATTATATATATATAAGTTTGACTCCTGTAACGAAAAATCAGTTAGAAAATGGAAGTAATTTCAAATTACATAGGTCTTAGTAAATAAATGACAATATAGAGGTAGAAACGCTAGACGTAACCTAAGCCCTAACCCTACCGATAACGGATCAACCTCTGTATAAATGTCCTATATAATATTTATATATATATATATATATATAGATATATATATATATATATATATATTATATATATATATATATATA
>JABUQX010037856.1:22500-25000 GCA_015478945.1 Trachelipus rathkii
GTATGTCTAATTGCAAATTTTCAATGGATTTCAGTTAATCAAAGCATATTGAAACTGACAAGTGATTTGCCAATTCTGTATACTTTATTTTTCCGTTATTATTATTATATTATTATTATTATATTCATTATTAGTATGTATTATTATTATATCATCATATCATTATTATTATTATTATTATTTTTACAGTTATTATTATCGCTGTTATTATTATTATTATTGGATATATTATTCTTATTATTATTATTATACTTATATTTATTATTATTATATTTTGTATTATTTATATATTATTATTATTATTCATTATTATGTATTATTATTATTAATATTACTTATTATTTGATTATTATTATTTCATTAATTATTATTATATTATTATTATGTATTATTATTATTATTTATTATTATTATTATTATTTTATTATTATTGGTTATTATGATTATTATATTATATTATTATATTATATTATTGATTATTCTATTATTATTTCTATTTATTTTTTATATTTATATTATTATTATGTATTATTAATTATTTTTGCGTATCAAAATTTTACTATGAAAGCGACGTAGATATTAAATATATCAATTAGTATATATATTGTATTTAGTATATATATATATATATATATATAAATATATCGATACTATATAAGAAAAAATTTATATATATATATATATATAACGTAGTATTTTGTATATCTTGTCTCTGCTTATATATGTATATAATTCAATCATAAATATATATATTACTTTTTTTAAAAACTAAAGCGTTTTAATTTGCAATGTGAGGAAGAAGGCAATTCAAGAAATCTTACTGTTTCTCCTTCCTGATTTCGTTGAGACTGTTTTATTTTTAATGCAAGTTCTTTATTTTATCAGGTGGTAAAGTCGCTCCTATTCCTGTGAATACTATTCTACTTTTCTTCTTGATTCAGGTGAAATTGTATATATTTTTTATCTTATCCTTTTGTACTATCTTGTCATTAGAACGATTGTATAGACGAGCGATACTATCCTGCATTAAAACCTCAGACGCACCCTTTTTTCCATGTCTTTCTCCACCTATGCTCTTGGTTTGGATGTAATTGGTTATGTTGGTCCACGATCGATATCGTAATCTCTGCCTAATTACCATTGGTACTAGTGGTCATGTAATGGATTACCGTTCGTGCAAGCTAGTATTTATGAAGTGTGTTTTTAATGTAAGTATTTCATTCTAAATTTATATGTGGTTACAAGAGTCAATTTAAATATTTTATTTTTAATTTTTTATTTTTACAATGTTGTGTACCGTAACCTAGTAATATTACACACACCCACACACGCACCTTTGTCATCTTTTGTTCGATATTTTAATGATGCCTCAGCTTTGATAGGTGAAAGCAGACGACTCTAACTCACAGGTGTCTAGACATTGAGGTATAGTGAGGTAACCGATGCTATAATTAAAAAACAATTTCTATTCTACAGAATGTATTTAATAGACTCATTATTCTATTATTATAATACTAAAGAAATTTAAAATATATTATTTATGCCCGCGAAATGATTTCTTAATTAATCTTCTACTGGTATAGTATCATATTTCATAATTAAATTTTTCGTCTTAAACGAAAAATGTCAAATTATGAAAAGGTGTTTTTCGGAACCTCGATTTTTATGTGTACAAATAACAAAAACATTTTTTGCAATCTTTCATTGTGACGAATTTTCGAGTGTAAATACTAAAGCTTGGTTTCCTTAAAGTTAATTGACTCTTATATGGTGTTTCACATTAAATAATCCTGATTTTATGTGTTAATATATTTATATATATATAATTAATATATATGATTATATATTAATATATATTATCTATTATATATATATATAATATATAAATATATAATATATATATAATATATATATCGTATATATATATATATATATATATTATCATATTATATTATATATATATATATATTTATATATATATATATATATGTATATATATTATATATATATATATACTATTATATAATTATATATATATATTCTATATTATAGTATATATATATATACACTATATAATATATATATAATATATATGTATATTATATGTACATATTATATGCCCAAATATAAATGAATTTAAAGTTATAGGTTTTCTTCCAGACAGAGCATTGCATAGTATATATATATTTTGCGTATATATATTATAATATATTATCATATATATATATATATATATAATATATATAGTATATATATCTTTATATATAAAATATATATATATATATATATATATGTATATAAGTAGTATATAAGTAATTATAGTATTATATTAATATATATAGTATATTATAATATATATATATATATATACTTATATGTATATATATAATATATATAATTATATACTATAGTACAGAACTATTAATAATATAGTAATAGCTAATAATCATATATTATAGTATCGTATATATATAGTAATATATATATAAGTTATACTAAT
>JABUQX010037856.1:37500-45000 GCA_015478945.1 Trachelipus rathkii
TCGAAATTAACTATCTATTTATAGAAGCTTCTTGTCCACAAACTGGTTATATAAGGGCACGACCAAGTCCTGCAGTAATGTCTACATCCTCTCTTGTGTGTAACTCATAATATTTATATGCATAGTATAAGACATGGAACAGACTGCTAGGGTCAGTTTCGAGAATACGTTCAGATGATCTAACGTAAATCAATAATTTTCGTGCTGGGGAAATGTGAGATTATTATTTTTAGTTAGTTTATTTTACTATATTATTGTGTGTATTATTAATTTACTTTATGGTATTGGATTTCATTATGTGATGTGTGGATTATTTGTCTTATTATTTGATGTGTTCATTAGTTATATGAGTGTAATATTGTGTGTGGTTATTGCGCTGTGTTACTATTGATTATTGTTTAATTCTTATTATTATTATCATTGGCGATTTATTATCTGATTTATTATTATTATGGAAATATTATTTATATATTGATTCATGATGTGTTGTGTTATTTTATTATATCTCTATTACCAGTTCACCCTTATTATACATTCATTATTATATTATTATGAATGAGTATTATCATTATTATTGTTATGTATTTGCGGGGTGATTATTCTGATGTGTAGTATATTACTGTCATGTGTCAAGCTATTTAAAGTTTTGTTCTGGGTGTATGGAGTGGGCGCTATTCAAGCGCGCGCCGCTGGCTGTTGTGATTGTAATAGATTTATTTGTTGAGTGGACTCTTGAGAGTTAAGAGTGACAGCTGTCATTGTGTTTACCCAGCGCCGGTGGGCGTGGTCAGAGCAGTGTGAGCAAGTCTTTCTTTTGGTAACATTTATTGGTTATTTCTGATAACTCAGTTGTATGGACCTACTTTAAATATTGTCGTAGGGAAAGGCTGTAGAGTAAAATTATGAATACAGGTGGTCTGCTATGGTTCACAGGAACCTCGGCAACTAAATGCTTCTCGAAAATTGAAGACGAGTTTTTCCGGATAGCTAACGGTGGCTTTCTTTTTAAAGATACCTAAGTGCACCAATTATGGTCATTTCGCAATATGTTGTGTATTATTGTTATTCTTTTGTCAACGTGTTATATTGATTAATATTATTTTCATTCTATCAGGCTGATCGAACGCAATCTTACTCATACAAGTACAGACTTTATTCGTATTTACTGAGTGCTTATCGTGAAACGTATTGGGATTCTCATGTGTGCTAGGCTTGCGGCGGCAATGTTGCTTACTCATTTTCAAAATAGAGTTAAAAGTACGTGTGGGGTTATCTATTATTGGAATGATGGTATGTTCGTGTGCTCAGTATGGTAGTCTCAGTGGTTCTTGATAATGTGTATGTTTAAGCCATTATGTGAGATTTTAAATTACGACGTAAAAGAGTGGTAAATACAGACGTATTTTTTTGTCGGCGTAGTGATGGTGTCTAACGACTGTACCTACGAAAGGTCGTGTGTCTTCTTACTTGTACCTGTGTTACAACGCGAGCGGGCCGCTCCTTGGCGGGCGCATTTCGAGGCAATCAATGATTGCTGTAGAGAGCGTTTCGTTATTAGATGGATAAAGTTAGTAGATATCTTTGTTTTTCTACGGTATCTTTGCCGTCCATTCTTGGGAAGGTTTTAAGTAGAATTTCGAATTCGGGTCTTCTTCCCGTTCTGTCATTTGGGTGCTCAGCCATCTGAGGCTAGCTGGAGGTACTTGAGGCCCTAAGTATCACATATTGATCAACGAAAACGCTCTTAATGTATATACTTACTAGGATATACATGAGATTGTCATGCTTCTGCTCAATAATATAGGGGCTGATATGCCTATTATGTACTATACTACGGGAGTCACGCGTATATCACTGTCTCTAGGGACCGCTAGCTGGTGTGTATTGCCGGGGGGTATAGGCACATCGCCTGGAGTTTAGTATGGCGCACTATTGAGTGTTCTAGTACCTAGTATATATGTATATAGTATAGTATATATAATATTATATATAGACGGCCTATACCTACTTGATATCATATTTCGTATATGTGTGAGTGAGTGAGTATAGATTCTCTTATTAGTGAGTGTATAATACTACATTACTGGGCTGATATTAGTAGTATGACCGCTCTCCGTTGTAGTATGTCAAAAAAAACTCTCACTAGTTAATGTGTTAGTTAATTTTAGTTGAAGTCGCTTTTTATTGGGGGGTCACGGCCCTAGTACTACTATTAATTATATTATGTGTGTATGTAGGATTAAAGTCCCGCTATATCACGTGAGTTAGTTTTAGTCAGTGTGTATCCATTTGATTATTGTACTTGATAAACATTGTGATGTAGGTAGGTGATCAATATTAGCTAGTTAGTATTACTATATATTAGCTAGCGTAGTTACTTATGGCTAACGTAAGTAGTAGGGTCTAGTAGTTGTGTACATGGCTGTATGATTCTAGAGTACTAGGTATCTGAGTACTATTCATTAGGGCGGCTTACGGGGCCTTCTAATTATATGCCTGTGGGTACGGAATTATGTGGGTGATATAGTCATTATTAGTAGTGTATACCTAGTACGTATATAGTACGTGTGAGTGTATTATATAATATATATATCATACCTACTATAGTCGGTATATGTATATATATGATAGTATTATTATATACGTGATTGTAGGTATTTGATCCATATCGAATTTTATATTCGTGAATTATTAGAAATTTTGCTGAGAGTTAACGTACTATGTACGAATAGTGAATAAGTATAAAATAGTCTGTCTTGGAGAATGATAGAAAAGAAATTATAATAATCAGTTGCAAGTTAAAAAATGCGCGATAGTATCTTGGCAAGTAATTTCAACATTTTAAAGTACGACGGCAAAAAGGTCAAGTACGCAGTAAAGTACACGGTACGCGTTGTGGTGTTTAGTGATACTGCAAGTGAATATACAGAAGATACTGGCGGTCCGTGGACTGGGGTCTGGCCAAGAATATGCTTCCCTGTAAGTACGAAGTAGACGGCTAGTTAACTGAGTACAAGTAATGAAGGCTGTACTTGAGCGGCAAGCCTGATAATTGTAGTAGTATAGTATATACTAGGGTGTATATTATGTATATCTATATATCACTATATATATAGTACCCGTATAGGGTAGGTGTGGATCTGCCATGATATATGTAGTATATATATTTATTATAAATATAAACTATAATATAACGGTATTACTATATGGATTATGATATATAGAGCTATATTTAGGTGAATATTATATATCATATATATGATTATATATATATATATTGTATATTATATATGAATAATTATATATATACCTAAATCTATTACAACTCTAGAGATATATTATATTAATATATATATATATATATAATTATATTATATTATATATATATTAATATATTACATATTATATTCCATATAGTATATATATATATCATATATATATATATATATATATATATTATATATATATTAATGATATAATATATAATATATATATATAATATATATAAATGATGGATTATATATATATAGTATTATATATATTCATATTATATATTTATATATATTATTATATTATATTATATATTAATATTATATATAGTATATATATATAACATAGTCAGCAACCGACTCAAATCCAATCTGCATATGATAAGACAAAAACAACTTGAGCTGCTTTTCAATAGAATCCTATGCACGACGCAAAGGCAGAACTGATGCTCTCGTGCGGGACGGATTTGGTGCTCATTCACAGGAGCATGGGTGAGAGAAGGAATAATCAAAGGAATCCCAAGTGGATGGGTAAGCTGATCTATCTGTCGGGGACCGATGGCGCGCCTCTGGGCGGCGGTGGTCATCAGTGGGTGGGTCAATGCCCTGTCCATTCCAGAGTTCACGCCACAAGGGACTATAGCGGCCCTAGTAGATTGTGCCAACCGGTCGCTTGGTGTGTCATCAGTGGGTGGGGTCAACTGCCCTGTCGATTCCAGAGTTCACCACAAGGGATCTAATAGGCAGCCCTAGTAGATGTGCCAACCGCGCTGGGTGTGCAAGAGGTAGTAATTGCCTCGGCATGCTTTTGCGGGGACTCGAATGAAGCACCTCCGGAAGAAATTCACAGGCTTGTGCAATACTGTCAGCGGACCTGCAGGGGACTGATTTTGGGATGCGATGCAAATGTCCCATCCACGCCTGTGGGGCCAGCAAGGACATGCACAACAGAGGTGAGTGTAATTTCTAGAATTCTTAACTCATGATGGTATTGATGTGGTGAATGAGGGCAGTAAGCCCACATTCATAACATCGAACAGACAAGAGGCTTAGACTGACCTTAATATAAATCCACTTGATGGTATACACCTCAGATCTCGAACGTGGTATGGTGTCGTGAATGAAGTATTCATGTCGGAGCAAATAGCACATCAGGTTTGAAATCATAGCTTTAGAGAAAGTAAGAGGAGGAGCGGAGAATACCTAAGCTAAACAAACTGGAACTTGTATAAGGAGCTCCTTAACAGCGTGTAGAGGATATGGGGGGACTGTTTTGATTGTGAGGTGAACTAGATGTATCACATACCCAACTGCATTAAATTATACAAGAGTTCATTGGAAATAGTTGATCCTCGATGAAAAAAAGAGGGATAAATAGACGTCCCCTGTTACTTCAACAGATAGTCGCTTGGTTAGATGCTAAAACCAGGAACACTCTTTTTAATTGACCTGTAGAAGCAGTAGTAACATTCGTAAGCCGATACAAAGATGGCCGAACCTTATAACAGGGAACTTAGGAAATCCAAAGAAGATCATGGAACACTTTCTATATTTGCAATAATAAATAACCAATGAAACTGCGCGTCTTACATAAGTCTTTCAAAGGACCAGATTCTATGATGGCCGAGCCTTCTCTAAAGAAAGACGGCGAGTTACACAAAAGGACACAGGGAAACTTAGTGGATACACTTATATAACACGTGCACTTTCGCACAATGTATAAGTTGTACGACGGGAAAGAAGACGAGAATGGGATGATAGGAGTCCTAATAAATAGACCACAAAGGCTCTCTGGAAGAGTCTTCTCCCCTGATAGGGTAGAATTGGCAATAATTACCTTCGACCCATATAAATCTCCTGGAGGGGATGGCATATTCCCCAGCCTTGCTTCAACAGGGAATGGAGAGTCTGCTTCCGCTGTGGTGAGAGTATTTGAGGGCAACGCTATGCATTGGCTGACATTCCAGCCTGTGAGGAAAGCCAAGGGTGGCTAGTTTTTTATTCCCCAACGACGGGGGAGACGGTCCACGTCACTGACCCCAGATCCATCGAGCTATAGTCTTACCATCATTGTCTTTTGGAAACAATGAAAAATTAATAAACTACAACTAAGGGTGGAAAATTCGATAGAAAAGAAAATCCATCCTAAAATGGGCCTACCAGTCCGGTAGATTAACAGTTGGCGCACTACGATAGCTTGGTATCCAAGATAGAAAGGAGCGCTAAGATACAAGGAGGTGGCGTAATGTGCTTTCCTGGACTGTGCAGGGTGCTTTTTTGTGGATAGCACCGTGTTTTGACGCTATGGAGGTTGCCACCGCTCCAAGGGGTCGGAGCCCTCAAAGATTGTTGCTTGGATAAAAGCAATGTTATGTGGCGACAAGACGTATTAAGGCTGCGACTGGGAGGGGAGATGAATCACTGGTGATCATCTGGCTAAGGGGTGGCCCCAAGGAAGAGTACTTTCAACGAGCTTTTAGGGACCATGTGGTGGATAAGTCTCCTCCACGCAAACTACAGTTGAATCGGATTCGAGAGGTAACAAGGATACCGCGGAATGACCTTGTATTATTATTAGAAGGCAAACACATAGAGGTCTAATTGGACTATGCCACATGCCTGCATATATCTAGAAATTGGTGTTTTGGAAAAGGGAACTAACATCATCCAGCAAAAACAGTAATAGTGCCGCTTTCACCAGGAAGAGGAAAGTAAGAATTACACGGGCCTCCCAAGATTGGTGATGTAACTATTAACCCTTCCACCTGAAGTCAAATATCTGGGAGTAATCATAGATCAAAAACTAACGTGGAATCCACATCTTAAAAGGGTAGTGGATAAAGGTACGATGGACCTATGGACATGCCGAAAGATGCTTGGCAAAACATGGGGACTCATTCTTTAATGCAACTCAGTTAATAATTAAAATAACTACAATTTAATTATAATTAAAAAAATATGAAGTATAATTAAATGAACGTATGAAACAAAATAAACTGAAGATTGAAAAGATTCTTATTGACATAAAATATAAAAGTTCCTTTTACATTTCATATCCATTTAATACAACTGAATTAAAATTAATATTATTTTAATTTAATTAAAATTAGAATATTTAAATGCTAATTTAAAATAATAATAAATAAAAGAAATTGAATTTTAAGAAATTGAATAAACTCAAGCTTAAAGTGAATACTGAAATCCTTCTCTTACAAAATCGTTCAATCACTTGGATAATGGAGGTCCCAACTCTGGTGAATCAGGGAACCATTATGTGTTACACGTGATGGATACAGTTGAGTACAGATGGGTGGGACCTTGGTGCGGGACTGGTCGCGGACCAATTGCGGCGCAGTGACAGCCCTGGGGTGCTTTTCCAGCACCATCTTTCAGGCAGAACGATGTTACGCCATACAAGTGGCTTGTGGCTCGAATAAACATTAGAAGAGAGGGATCAGAGGGCAAAGATCGCTGTGGCAACTGATAGTCAGGGGGCTATCGGGGCTCTGAGCTCCTGCATGTATGACTCTAAGCTGGTTTGGGAATGTCAACGTACCCTACAGCAACTGGCTCAACGCAACAGAGTTAATTTGATGTGGGTGCCAGGGCATCAAGGTGTACCAGGCAATGAGGAGGCTGATCGCCTCGCTAAGGAAAGAGCCAGAACCGCCTACTGTGGTCCGGAACCCTTCTGTGGACTTTCTAAGGCCCACATTAAAGAATCTCTGAAACAATGGGAACACAAAGCTATGACCAATTACTGGACAAGCATCCCTGGTCTCAGACAGGCTAAAGATCTGATTGATCTTTCTCCAAGAAAGGCAAAGGAAGTGCTTGCTCTGAGTAGATCTGATCTTCGAATTCTGACTGGAATTCTGACTGGACATGGGCCAGTCAGATATCACCTCAAGAAAATGGGAAAAGTTGAATGTGATTCATGCCGATACTGCCGTGAAGCAGTAGAAACGGCAGGACACATTCTATGTAATTGCGAAGCTTTAAGCTGGCAAAGATATTGGTATTGGCAGAGGGATGTGCTGAAGCCTTACGATATCAAAACTTCGTCTCCTGGAAGAGTCCTGAAAATCGGGATGAACCAGGAGTTTTAATAGACAAGGGCGTGTCACAAAAGATCCAAGTGGGTCGCAGTGACAAGGGGCCTCAATAGAGACCACCACCCTAACAATCTAATCTAATCTAACCATAGCTGCGAGAATCAAGTCAAAAAAGT
>JABUQX010037856.1:60000-72500 GCA_015478945.1 Trachelipus rathkii
AACCTTTACCTATATATATATATATATAAATATATATATATATATATATATATATATATATATATATATATATATATATATATATATATATATATATATATATATATATATATATATATATATATATATATATTTATATATATATATATATATATAAGGTCATATACGTTATAGTGATATATAAAAATATATTTATATATATATATATATGCATATATATATATATATATATATATATATATATATATATATATATATATATATATATATATATGGCAAAGGTTACTTTTCTGACCAGGACTCAATGGTTATATATATATATATATATACACGGTATATATATATATATATATATATATATATATATATATATATATATATATATATATATATATATATATATATATATATATATATATATATATATATATATATATATATATATATATATATATATATATAGGGACCTGTTATGTTTACGACTCCGTCAGTTTTGATATTTTTTTTGGTTTTTTTTAATATATTTCAAGTATTTTATCCTAACAATCAATTTAAGTGGTGACGGACATGATTCAAAAATATATAGGATTTGTTACGTTTTACGACCCAGTCAGTTTTAGTTTTTTTTTTTTTTAACTAAAGGAATACCCAAGGGTAAACTGCAAAGATGGCTGGAGTCGGGGTCTCTCGGCCTTCCGGGGAACGACAAGGTAGGACTATTTCCCCCCTCCGGGAGGTCTCCGGAACCCCCGCTCTTTGGTATTTGGGTGTCGCGGGGGTTCCTCCGCCCCTCCCCTACGTTGTATGGAATACGTCTCCCCCTCTGTCCCCCGTCGGCTCGAGTCCCCTAATTTTTTTTTTTTTTTTTTTTATATATATATATATATTTTTTGTAATAAGCTTTATATGCTGATTCCAAATATGTAATTGGTTTTTCTGTAAGTGTCGTACCTTTCGAGATAGTTCATTTTTTATTTTTTTTATTTTTTTTATTTTTTTTATTGTTTTACATTTTTGTACTGTTTTATATGCTGATTCCAAATATGTAATTGGTTTTTCTGTAAGTGTAGTACTTTTCGAGATATTTCCTTTTTATTTTTTATTTTTTATATAAATGTGATTTTAAAAAATTATTTAAAATATTTCGAACTTTTGAATCATGTCCGTCACCACTTCAATTCATTGTTAGTATCATATACCAGCAATATGTTAAAAAAAAAAAAAAAAATCAAAACTGACGGTGTCGTAAAACATAAAAGGGCCTATATATATATATATATATATATATATATATATATATATATATATATATATATATATATATATATATATATATATATATATATATATTTATATATATATATATATATATATATATATATATATATATATATATATATATATATATATATATATAAAATAAAAGATGTGTAAGTTAATCTAGCAGAATTAACCAAACTTATCATAACCTGGATTTACAGGCCGTGTAAGGCATGTTAGGTTGCCTTTAATGCTCTCCAAGTCTAGGTTAGGATAAGTTTAGTTAATTCTGTTATATTGACTTATACGGCGTTTGTATTATTTTAATCTTGTAATTTTCAGAGATATTTAATATATTAAATAAACTCGAAGATCAAAAATGAGTCCTGGTCAGAAAATAACCTTTGAATATATATATATATATATATATATATATATATATATATATATATATATATATATATATATATATATATATATATATATATATATATATATATATATATATATATATATATATATATATATATATATATATATATATATATATATATATATACATATATATATATATATATATATATATATATATATATATATATATATATATAGATATATAATATAGTATATATGTATATATATATATATATATATATATATATATATATATATATATATATATATATATATATATATATATTACATATATATATATATATATATTTATATATATATATATATGTATATATATATATATATATATATATATATATATATATATATATATATATATATATATATATATATATATGCGTGTGGGTATGTTACATTATTTTGGTAAGGTAAAACTAGATTATATTAGGTTAGGTTAGTTTAGGTTACATTAAGCTAAGTTAGGTTAGGTTAGGTTACATTAAATTAGGCTAGATTAGTTTAATGTAGGTTACACTAGGTTAATAGGTTAGGGTAGATTTGATTAGGTAGTCTTTTGCGTTAACTACATTATATTATATATTGATATATTATTCTATTTTTAAAGATATTTGTTTAAGGGTGTGCTCTTGTTGATAAATTGCATATTCTTTTCACTTGACCCCGTCCTCTTTTTTTATTTTAATTTGAAAAACATGCTCGAATCGCTGCAAACTTTTACAATTAAAATTTCCAGCCAGAAAATTATATATATATATATATATATATATATATATATATATATATATATATATATATATATATATATATATATATATATATATATATATATATATATATATATATATATATATATATATATATATATATATATATATATATATATATATATATATATTGAGTCAATGTACAGGACCCACCACGGTCCACAAAGAAGCGGCCACACTGGGTTGAATAATCAACTCCATGGGTGAGTTCTGGCTTATACATATTTTAAATGTTAAAGAAAATTTGTATTGGGAAATGAATATTCTGTCAAAAAAATAAAAAATAATTAAAATTTAAAATATAAAATATATCCTTGCATTATAAATAGTCCTAATATTACATAACAAAATCATATATTGTAAAGAATATTCAATTCTTGAAGGTATACAAGAAAATAGAGTTACTACTAAAGTGGGAAAATTCAGAAAAGATATGGGTTAACCTTTTTGAAGGTGTTATGGACCATAAAGTAGGAAAATGACGACGTTGAATGGGGTCCAGTTGGGGACAATCAATGAAGATATGGTGAACAGATTGCGGGGTATAGCGACGGCAAAATTTTCAGATGGGAGAAGGGTCTCGTGAATATGTAGTGGCTGTGAGTGATGTTGGTGTGGCCTATACAGAGGCGTGCAAGTATCACTTCGTGGAAGCGCGTTCGTCAGTGGGAAGATGGCCACTCACCAAAGCTCGGTTTTAAATTTCTAAGTTTCGCTCCCCACAGATTACTCGTCCAGCACTTTTCGAAAAAAGACCGAAAGCCTTGTCAGAAAGCAGGATAATAATCAGTTGATGAGAGGCGGCCTTGTCGAATGGCATCCGGGAGGTACCTGAAACAGCTCTAAAAAGAAGAGGCGGCCATTTTGGCCTCTCTATCGGTGATTTCATTGCCAGCTACCCCTACATGAAAGGGTAGTCCAATATAGTATGATTTGCTTCTTAATGGAGTGAAGCAGCTGAAGAAATTGTGGTGCAGAGAATACCATTTTGTTTTTAGAATAAGAGGTTTTAAGCGCATGGAGTGCGCTGAGCGAATCTGAATGAATGACATAAGAGTGGTTTTGGTTAAGGAATAGAATTCGAGAAAGGGCAACAATTATAACCGTTAATTATGCAGTAAAAATTGAAGCATGATTGGGGAGGGCATAAGAGAGGTTGCGGTCAGGAAAGACAACAGACGCACCCACACTGTCCCCTATTTTAGAGCCGTCAGAAAACACTGGCATAAATTCACCGTGAACTGCGGAATGAGACAGGAATGATGACTTTAACAAGGCAGCAGGGTGGCTAGATTTGGGGAGAGATGTCAGGACCAATCAAAAGGTGCGAGCAGGGATTAGTCAAGGTGTATACCCTGCGTTATAGGGCGTCATGGGAGAAAGGCAGTACCTTTTGCAAAGTTATGTTGAAGAGGTTAGTGGTGTTATAATCTGTGTTTACAAATGGCAAGTAATTAGGAATCAGAGGTATCTCCTGCACAATCGGTGTCAGAGTAGAAGGTATTGTGATTTGAAAACAAAGATAACTTGTGCCCATGATATATTCCCATTGAAGAGAAAGTGGCATCACATTGGATTCAACTTCATGGCTGACCCGGGGGGACGATCGGAAGGCTCTAGTGAAGATACGGATAGCCTCGTTTTAGATGGGATCTAACAGGTGGGGTAGAGTTGAGAAGGCCTGACCATATACTACACAGCCATAGTCCAGCTTCGATCGGATTAGGTCAATATAGAGACATAAAAGTGACTTACGATCAGCACCCCAAGATTTAGAGGCGATATGACATAATAGGTCAAGCACGCGATGGCAAGTCGTTTTCAGGAGTTTAATATGTGGAGCGTACGTTAAGTGGTCATCTATAATGAGTCCTAGAAATTTGATCTGTGAAGTTACAGGAATGGGTGAACCATATAAGTTTAGATTCGTGGGAAGAAGGTGGCAGGTTCTTCGATTCCCTTTTTTTCTTAAAAAGTACTGCTGAGGTGCTGGTGGGTGAGAAATGGAAGCCATGGGAGTTACCCCATTGTGAAATATTCTCAATAGCTAGTTGAAGTTGCCGTTTAAGAAAAGGCAGCCTGTCACCAATTATATATAGCGCAAGGTCATCAACATAGAGATAAAAATTAACCATCGCTGGGATAGAAGTAACGATGTCATTAAATCCGAGATAAAATAGTAATACAATTAGAACATCACCCTGCGGAACGCCTTCATCCAGTGTAAAGTGGCGGGACAGAATAGAAGAGCACCGAATCTAGATGGATCTATCTGACAGAAGGGATTTAATGAAAAAAAGGGAGTTGTCTGCGGAAACCGAGCGAGTAGAGTTTAAGGAGAACGCTAGTTCTCCACCTTGTCATAAGCTTTTTCAAGGTCAAAAAAGACACCAAGAACCATCCCACCAGTTGAGAAAGCTTCCCGGATGTCATGGTGCAGTTTTAACAAGGGATCAACGGTCGAACGATTTTTGAGGAAACCAAACTGGAAGTTTGAAAAATCCTGGCGACTCTCCAGAACAGGGAGAAGGCGGACTGAAACCATTTTTAGCATTAATTTACATGTATGACAGGTCAGGAAAATTGGTCTTTGGTTGTCCGCCATCTTCGGATCTTTCCCAGGTTTGGGTATAGGGATTACAAAAGCTGTAGTCCAAATAGATGGAAAAGAAGATTATATCCAGATTCTGTTATAAAGATCCAGCAAAAACGTCGATGACGAAGGATGAATATGATGGATCATGATGTACGAAATCATGTCTGGGCAAGGGCACCATCTTTGCTATTCGCCAGTGCAGTTTGATACTCTGCAAGTGTTAAAAGACGGATGTAGGTAGATCTTGGCAGTGCAGTAATGTTAGTTCTCAATTTTTGAAAGGTTTCAGGATAACGGAAAGAGCCCGAGTGACTAGCCAAACTATAACCTAATGTATCTGCAACAGCAGCAGGAGCGGAGATCGTGTCGATTATATCAGGCTCATAACGGAGGACTGTGGGTGAGGAGATGTTGGAGCGACGAGATATTTTCTGTGCAATTTTCCACACTGAAGGAAGGGGAGTTGTGAAGTTGACAGTCGAAATATAAGTTCGAAAAAATTGTTTAAGTGTTTGGCGATTATTTTGCCGAGATCTCGCCCAATCTACTTTAAAAATAATCATCATGTTTGGTGTGGTGAGGGTCGTTTTGTATTGCATTAAAGTTTCTTCTTCTCTCGGTTAGCTTGTGCACACTCTTGAAACTACGAAGGGGTTACCGACCGCCTGTCTGCGGAAGATTGCAGAATTCAAGCTTCCGCTGCTGTGATGATAACTTGGTGGAAGAAGTGAAAGGCATTATCAACAGTCGGAAACCTCTTATTGAAGGGAGAAAGTGGGATAGCTGTGGCCTGATAAAAAGGAGTCCACTCCGGTTGGTCATAATGCTATGCTGGAGTTGGACTTTAACATTGGGCTCGGTACAAGCTCATTTAAAGCTATTGGGTAATGATCACTGCCATATAAATAATCAAAGTGGGGACGAGATAAAACGATCCATAAAAGAATGGGATCAAAGGGAAATAATAATAATAATACTGGAAGATGTGTTTATATCTAAACGTTCATGTTTATTAAGTCCTGTGTTAAGGCATCCTAGGGAAAAGGGGGTTAGAAGATCTACAAAGATCTTGGACTTAGACGAGGTGACGCAGTCGCCTCCTAAGCGGTGGCAAAGGTTGAAGTCTCCTAGTATAGCAACGGGAGTAGGGAGCTGCTTAAAAAGATCAGCTAAATCGACCTTTCTAAACTCACTACTCGGAGCCAAGTAAATAATGCAGACAGTAGGTTGGTGGATAAATGAATTTGTGCTGCCACTGCATGAAGTCTTGTTTGAAGAGGGACTGCAGAATAGGGGACAGGCTTATGAAATAGTATTCCTGCACCTCCCCTCTCAATATCACCTCTTTCTATAGAGGTAAGCTGCGATTTTTATTCCGACGGTTGAAAGAAGTCGCGATGACATAGTCCAAGTTCCTGCAAACATATGCACTTGGTGTACATATGTTTAATAGTTGAACGAGTTTTTCAAAATTAGAGCAGTAGCAACGACAATTCCATTGAAGGAAGGTGACCATGCTATGTTGTTATTATTATGAGGATGATCTTTTTGAGACAATTGTCTCTATTTGGCTAGGGGTAATGCTGGAGGTGTATTAGATGGAGAGGAAAGGCTGAGACATGGGTCTCGACGAGGAGGGGCAATAAATCCTGGTGGTAAAGAATATTCATACAACAGAGATTTGGGTTGTACGACCGCTTTTGGGAAGGAGTATTCAATGGTATTTGGTGAAGGGGCTTCGCCATGAATGCGAGATATATTGAGTTCAACCAAGGCCATTTTATTGTGTGAATTTGGTTGGTCGTTGGAAGAGCAACCAAAATGCTCATAATTAAGAATTGGAGCGATATCAGTATCTACCAAGCAAGCAGATTCAAAAAATATGTGGGGGACATGGGGTTGTTTCCATGTAAATGGGGAAGGAAGATGTCACCGAAAAGGTACCATCTTTTTGAAAAGGTTTTGGTGTTGCGATATTGAGATCCGATATAGGATTCGTTGGGTTGACAAAGTCTGATACTGGAGATTTTGCCAGTAAATCATCATGCGAGTGATTTTAGGAAACTGGACAATTTGAGTTAAGAATGGAGACCTCTGGGTCCCCTTCATGCCTTCAACAGATCCAGAACGCTTAGAGCATTTGCGGCGTTTATGTTGGACGGTTTTCCATTTGTCTCTCTTGGAAGCGCTGGAAGTATCAGCAAAAGAGTGAGTAATCACATCAAGCTCTATTTGGGAGCTATTATCCATTTCACCCGCTAAGGAATAAAATCCTTTAGGGAGTGCTGAGATAGGAAATTCGGAAGAAGAGTCATTGGAGGATTCAGAAGAGCTGGAATAATCTTGCAAACTATCAGATTGTTGATTGGTGGGTTGTTCGAAAGCTGTGATTGTTTGGGTACAATCTGTTGAAGTCATTGTTTTTTGTCTCGGGAATAGACTTATGGCGAGGTCTCTTCTGAGTTGCATTTTTTACGTCTAGGGTTAGCGTGTTTTGGTTTAGAATTTGGATGCTTTGTATTTTAAGGAATAATCTTTAGCTTGGTGATTATCCTTTTCTTTGTGTTTAGTTACATCTTTTTCATGAATTTGAGTAATAGTGGGAGGCGGATTAAGGGACAGGGACACAGTCCTCTTGTGTGAGTTTGGCGAACCTATAGGGTAGGTATGGAAATAGTGTATCTTGGCAGGAAATGTTTTCCAAGCTTTATGTTGGATGAACCAACTTAGTTTCATTGTTGGTTATTTGAAACTAGTATTCGGGATAGTGTTGTTGATAGCATTTGGGACGGGAGATTGGATCAAAGACTGCTTTTGTACTATTTGAGAAGTCGGTAGTGTGGGCAATATAGGCAGGCAGGTTACAGTAACTGCCTGAGTTTCGTTGGGATTTGGGATAGGAGTTTTACTGGGATGGATTATGTCGGTGGATTAACACAAGGAGGCATGGGGGCTGCTGAAATTGTAGCATAAGATTGCTTTTGTCTTGTAGGTTATTTTTCACTGACCCGACGTATGGCATCTCTCCTGCTCATTTTTTTTAATAACTCCAAAACATCCTGTTCAAACAGGTAAGACGGACATTTTAAGAAAGAAGCACTGTGTGGTCTTCCACAGTTTTTGCAGTGGGGTTTATTTTCACAGGGAATGTGAAATAATTCTCCGCAGACTGGGCATATGTCATCCGGTCCCCTACAATATTTTCGGGGATGGCCAAACAGTTGACATTTAAAACAACATCTTGGTCGAGAGATAAACGTGCGAACACTGTAATTTGTCAACCCTATTTTTACCTTTGAAAGTGGATAAGAAGTATTAAAGGTCAGCAGTAAACTAGGATTTGGGGTGTCAGGCGAGTCCCTGCGAGGGAGAAATCTATATATGTTTGTAATGGAAAATCTTTTCTGCTGGAGATTTCTTTAAATGACAGTAGTACCTTCGTCTTTCTGTTCAAAAGAATAAATAGTACCTTTAGATGTGTTTCTTATTTCATCAAGATTAGAAATAAGAGGAATGTTTCCGATAGACGTTTGGATGACAAAATAGAACTTTGATTCCGGGAAGGAGCTTGAATGAGAAGGGACCCATTTGTCATTAATGTAACTGGAGGGTCTTCAACTCCTAAAACATCTTCAAGTGCATCGCTAAGAAGAATGGTTCTTTGCTCAGTAAGAGTTTTAAAAGTAGTGAATCGCAATACGTAATATATCAGGAATGATCATGTATCAGCTGACATTCCTGGAGTAAACAAATGGGAACGACTTTGACGGGCCGCACCTTTGCAGGATTTCCACGACCGTTTGGGCACCTGGTGTGTTAGGGGCGTATCAGTCGACGAATCGCTGAAATTATGCAAAGGACCCTCATGCGTAGGAGAAGGAAGAAAAGCGGAAGTACCTGCTGCTCTAGAAGTAGTAGGAACCGATGTAAGGTCAGGCTGGTAACCCAACTGATGGTAATTGTTGTTATTAAGCTCTCCTTGAATTAGTAACTTTCTTTCCTTAATAAACTTTTCCATAAAAAATTTAAACCACAAACTTCGTCTCCATGGATGAACAATTATAACAATAAAACAAATGAAAGATAAAAGTAAATAACAGGATGGGCTGGAAAGACGAATATTTCATAAGGAAGGGTAATCCTTCTCCCCACAACAGATTGCAGGCCAGCGACCCTCACAACCTCCCGGACTCCACCCCGTAGGGTAGGCTGTGGATATGGCCTCGTGAAGATCCTCCCGGAACTCTACGCCAGCTTACATCCAGTGTAGCACACGTCACTTTATATCTTTACGTAAAACCCGAGATTATACACCAAAGTGTATAGCCTTCGTACAAGTATTTAAAGAGACTGGTGAGTGGGAATTCAATATATATATATATATATATATATATATATATATATATATATATATATATATTTATTATATATATATATATATATATATATATATATATATATATGGTAAAGTTAAACCTTCGTCTGAGCTTTAATATTCGATATATCGAAATATATCGATATATCAAGTATTGATGTATCGATATATATATATATATATATATATATATATATATATATATATATATATATATATATATATATATATATATATATATATATATATATATATATATATATATAGTAAATCTGTGTCTACCTAACAAAACTTTATCCTAACCTAGACTTAATAGCCCCCAAGTTGCCCTAACCTAATGGATTATCTAAGCCCCCAAGTACGCCCTAACCTAATGGATTATCTAGGCCCCAAAGTATGCCCTAACCTAATGGATTAGTTAAGCCCCAAGTACGCCCTAACCTAATGGATTATGGAATATATATATATATATATATATATATATATATATATATATATATATATATATATATATATATATTTATATAAAAAATATATTTATATATATATATATAAATATATATATATATATGTTATATATATATATATATATATTATATATATATATGTATATATATATATATATCTATATATATATATATATATATATATATATATATATATATATATATATATATATATATATATATATATATATATATATATATATATATATATATATATATATATATATGATTTAACATAAAAATTTAATAATTTGTAAAATATAACAGACATTTAAGCTATTTTCGTTACGAATTTTGAAACATTATTTACCTGACACCTCTGCTCTTAATCGTTTTAGTATGAGCACCAGTTTCTTTATCAACAAAGTTTAAGGAATGATTGACATTTATGGCAAATCTTTACTTCTAAAATCAATTTAAAATACTGTAAAAATGATAGTAAAGTGGAATCATTATTACATACGTGAAATAATTCATATAAATTCATCTTTAAATTGTTCACAAAATTAACTACGACCACACTAGACGCCTTCTGAATTTAAACTGTTTTCAATTTTCAAAATGGCGCGTGTCTGATCTAAATGCATAATTAGGTTTCTCCATGGGTTTGACCAATAATATATATATATATATATATATATATATATATATATATATATATATATATATATATATATATATATATATATATATATATATATATATATATATATATGGCCAGCCCGAAAGCATCATGCATGTAACTAAAAACCTATAACATCTACAGGAAAATAAATAACATTTTTGATTTCAGCAAGCAATTTCATCGATGAAACTTAAAAAAAAAATTTATTTTATTCTAATATTTATTAATAACACCTTAAATATTAGTATAATCTTAGGTCTGGCAGCGTACGCTCTCATCAACCTTCCATTTCTGCAGTAATACGAGAGCAAGAGTTACCAAATATTGTTTTTTTTTATTAAGCTCTGAAGAAAATGTTATTTTTCTTTTTATTTCCTTTTTAGGGGGTTAGAGACGACGGAGGGACAGATTGAGGGACGAAGTCCCCTCCGTCGTCCCCCGGTAGGCCGAGAAACCCCGACTCTGTCCATCTTTGTGGTTTACCCTTGGGATATCTTTTTAGTTAAAAAAATCGACATTTGGCAACTTTGACTTTCCTCGAGCGCTAGAGCTCCTTCGTTCTTCTCATCAAAAAATGATCATTATCATACAGATTTTCCAACATTTTTAAAAATTTTAAATTTTTCAAAAGCGTTATTTTTTATTTATTTTTTTTTAATTTCATGGATAAAAATGTCTCCTGATTAATAAAATTTTATTTATTTTTCTGTAGCTATTATAATTTTTTGTTATATGCATGTTGCTTTCGGGAGGGTGACATATATATATATATATATATATATATATAAAATATATATATATATATATATATATATATATATATATATATATATATATATATATATATATATATATATATATATATATATATATATATATATATATATATATATATATATATATATCGATTTTGTTTTTATTTATATTATCAGACGAAATGTTCAATTTAGCCTATATATATATATATATATATATATATATATATATATATATATATATATATATATATATATATATATATATATATATATATATATTTATATAGAGTTAAAATTATATATATATATATATATATATATATATATATATATATATATAAATATATATATATATATGTTATATATATATATATATATATATATATATATATATATCGAATTTATCGATTTTGGACCTTAGGAAATTTTTTCTACTCAGACGAAATGTCAATTAAGTCTATATATATTATATATATATATATATATATATATATATATGTTATATATATATATATATATATATATATATATATATATATATATATATATATATATATATATATATATATATATTCGTAATAACTGCTTGGATCTGTTAATAACTGCCTGCAAAGTTGCAAAGTTATTCATCCATCACAAGAATAATAAATATCAATATTAGCTTTAATACTTTGCATGATTGAAACGTATATCTTACATTAATTTTCCTATAGGTTCCCCCTCAAAACATCAAAAATCTTAATTTATAATATGTTACTTATTAAGTCTTCAAATGACCTTGAAATTTCTCTCATGAGCTGACCGAAAAAAATGTCCTTCCAGCAAACAACATTCTACTGGTTGCTAGTTAGAACTAGTTCATTTTAGAGTATCTAAATTAAATTTTAAAATTTGTGGAACATTAATTAACTTTCTATTTAACAATTAAAAAACTGAATACCGTTATAAAACTTTTGTTCGAGTAAAATTGGATTTTTAACTTAATTAGGATCATGTCGTTTATCTACCTCCTACCATTTTAAATGAATAAGTCACAGGAGATTTTACTCTCCATCAGCGGGATTCGAACATTGGACACCGCGTCGCAGCGTTAACAATAGCCGGATGCTCTAACCACTAGGCCATCCACTTCCCCAAAAAAGAACGCTTCAAGCGTAGTTTTTAAAGCACCCGGTTTTCTC